>VZSE01007892.1:383220-438051 GCA_013398275.1 Promerops cafer
TATATATATATATATATATATATATATATAAGTGAGCTATATATATACCATACACGCATGCCATGTGTATACAGAGTATTATTTCTATAAATAAGATATATATATGTATAGTACTGTATGTTGTACTAAAGCCAATATCACTGAAAGCCACTAATAAACACAAGTTAGCAATAGTTTTGCTGGTCCTCTAGTTTCTGGAATCATATGGGTCTGTGGGAATTTTCATTGCCTTTTTTAAAAAAAAAAGATATTCCAGATTTTGTTTGATGAGAAAAACTGGAAGAAAAAAAATGTATGAAGCCTTCAGTCTTCAGAAATCAGTAAAGAAAGGTCTATATATATATTTTTTAAGAATCTCATGAGTCTGAAACCAACAGGCTTGTATTTGGGGACATTTTTTCCTCATGATCTTTGAATATTTGAAAGGCATTGTTGTTGATTTTGTATTTTCTGTGTCTCCCTTGTACAACAGTAACACACCTACCAGCAGCTCAGGGGGCCCTGCAGGGCTCCCACAGTTCCAGAATTCAGTCTACTTTTACTTGAGTTCTTGGAAGCAGATACACCATTTGTATCTATTCTGTGGACAATGAGCATTTACAAATCTAAGACATGGTTTAAATATCTAGGATTTTTTGGTGCCATCTGCACAAATGCATGGCACAATAACTTCCCCTCTTATAAGTATCATCTGCCTGTGATAATTTGGTATTGCTGATGCAGATTTGCTCAAAGAGTCATAAGAAGAGCTACAATACCTTCTTGTTTCCCTTGTGAATTTGAAATGTTGTCTCTCTTTCCTGTGTCATTTTTAAAAATTACATCATGTTATTTCCTATATTCTATGTTTTTTCTTTAATCATCTCGAAACATTGTTCCACCACGTTCTTGCTGATAGCCCCATCCATTTGACATATATACTTGTTCTGATTTCCAATTATTTATTTAATAAGAGTACAATTATAAGAGTATCCTTTTATGAGACAATTATAAGAGTATCCTTTTATGAGTCTCTATTGCAAGATTAACCCTTATACTTTTATTAATACTCAAGAGATATTTTGAAATTAATTTCTCCCTGTTCACATTTTTTTAATTTTTACTGTCCTCCTTAATTTCTTTCTTAGATGGTAGATTACATTACAAATGCTTTTATTCTTTTCAGAGCAGAAGACCAATGTGCATCCAAATGTATTTATAGTTTTTGTATCTCTTAAATCAAACTTGGCTTTACAGAAATGCAAATTTCAGCTATTTCATTTCTATTCACAAAGTTTGCTTGTGATGCGTAATCACACAGAGGCAATATATAAAAATGAAAAGAGACAGCACTTATAAAACCACAGAGGATATTTTATAGATTTTATAGACCTTGTACCTGTAAATCATAAGCTTGATTCTTAGCTGTACTTCCACAACAATCCCCAGATCACCAGGCCATGGGATTCTTGACCTGAGGTATAAGGCTCATAAAAGCTGTGATGAAGCTTTCACCCTTCATCAAGCAGTTCAGGATTTATTAAGAAACAGGAAACCTTTGGCCATGAGCATTTGTACCATGCTGGTTATTGCAGCAGGCCAGGAACAGGAGACGTAAGTTCCTGTGCTTTTTCTCTTTTTTGTAAAGCCCCCTGGATGCCTTGGTTCAGCTGCAGCCAGCAACCAGACATCACACAGCCACTTGCTCACTGCCCCTACAGCAGCAGGGGCAGAGAGAAGAGAGCAGGAAGTGGAAAAGTGAGAAAAGGAACTGTGGTGTGGGGAGGAAATCTGAGAATTAGTTGGGTACTAAACTGCTCAGTCTTGTCAGCACAGGGGCATCCATGAGCATGCCAGGAGGCAGAGCTGAGGCAGCTGGAGCACTGCTGCTGCCAGGAGCTGAGGCACTGCAGAGCTGGACACCTCAGGGCTGACTGCTGCCTCTGTGTTTTGAAGACTACAATGGTGGATGTTAAAATTTGTCATCCACTAAGTGATTACATCCCATTTTAGATCTGTCTTTCTTTAAAGAGTTCAATTAGTGGTGGGTAAGTCTGCATTTTGAGTCATGTGGGGCTGTGCTATCAAAGCTCAGGTGAGGCTTCACAGGAGTCGTAAACTGCTGCTTCGTGTGGCAGGTTGGACCCATTCCCATGTGCTGGCTTTATGAGGAGATAGGAGTTATGTCCTCTTCAACTGCATACTTGGGCTAAGGCCATGTAGCTGCAGCCCTTGTCTCTACTTGCCAGGAGCCCAAAGCACTGCCTGGGGCTTGTATTTCCCTTTAACAAGCAGAGACTGTGAGCTGCAGCAGAGAGGATTGGCTGCAACATTGCAAGCCCCCACCTGCCCCAAGACATGGTGTTTCCAGGTATATTGCTGTGCACTCCCACACCAGCCTGCAGCTTAGGGCGTGAAGATGGAGGGTGACCCAGGCAAACAATGTACGTGAGCTTATTCAGATGGAAACCCTAAAATGATTGCCATTTGTAGATATACATACAGCCAGATTAATAAACTCTGCAGGAAGAGGCATATAAAATGGGTAGATGGAGAAGCAGATTTAGTGAACATGATAAATATTCATCTTGTTTTATTATGCTGGTCATAGAGTTTGCAATATTTCCAATCACTATCTATATGTTTTTGAGTGTTTTGATTATAAGCCTCTTTTGGACAGAGCATTTCACTTTTTTCCATTAGTCTAATGTCTGCACTTGAATAGAGATGGAGACAGGAGGAGAAAGCATAATTCTTGGCCTTGGAGACCTTAGAACATCAAAGGCATCTACTGTAATGTCAGATTCTTAATATTAATAACTATGACACCTATGAAAGGGCAGACTCTTACCCCTACTTCTGCCAATTTGCTCTATTTGTGCCGTTTTCATTAATCTCAGGCAACCTCACTCATCACTTTCCCTGAAGGCTTTCTGCTGGCTGGATTTGTTACTGTCTGAACTACCTGAAATGAAGAGCTTTTATAATCCATTTGGGGTAACCATTTCTAGAGACTGTTTCTAGAGACTGGCTCCCTTTCCTCTCAGCTTGGCTCCTTACTCAATTTCATCAGCAAGGCCGCTGGCAGAATTCCTCCTCTTTCTGTTCCACTGTGACTATATGTTGAGGTTGTCTCAATTTTGTCACCTTTCCCAGGCAATAAATCTTTTCTGATAGACTGAAGTTGAAAAGACAAGCTGAGACATAATGACAGATGACTTTTGGGTAGTTACCCAGAACCACTGGTGCAAAATAAAAATTTTGATCAGACTCTAACATTAATTTTTAGTGTGTGCACAAGAAAAAATGTAACACAACAACTTTTCTGTCTGTGAACATATACCCAGAAAACAGTCTGACATTACTATTAAGCAAAGGTTAAAAACCCCATAATGTTGCTCTCCTTTTGTTTTATTGCCCATTATTGCCTCTGTTTTCCTAACTCATTTGTGCTTCCAGATTAACAATAACAACAATAATTTGTAATGAAAAAGAAAATAAGAGAGTGAAATAAAAGTTAAGAAAAACAAGTGATGGAAATGAAAACAATTGCTCACCACAGGCCAACCTATGCCAAGAAAGTCATCAAGCAGTGACCCTCCCCACCACTAACCTTCTCTCTAGTTCATTGCTGAGCAAGATGTCACACAATATGGAATATAGAATCATAGGATCATAGAAACATAGAATGCTTTGGGTTGGAAGGGACTTTCAAGATCATCTTGTTCCAATCCCCCTACTATGTGCAGGGACATCTTCAAAAGGATTAGGTTGCACAGAGCCCCATCCAGCTTGGTCTTGAACACTTTTAGGGATGGGGCATCCACAGCTGACCTGGGCAACCTCATCCAGTGCTTCACCAGACTCACAGTAAAGAATTTATTCCTAATAGCTAATCTAAACCTACTCTTTTTCAGTTTGAAGTCATTCCCCCTAGCACTGTCACTACACTTCCTTGTAAAAAGTCCCTTTCCAACTTTCTTGTAGCCCCCTTTAGGTGCTGACAGGCCACAAAAAGGTCACCTTAGAGCTTTCTCTTCTCCAGAATAAACAAGATCAACTCTCTTGGTCTCTGTGATCTGGATGAACCTCTGTTCTGGTTTTGGCTGGGATAGAATTAATTTTCTTCACAGTAGCTAGTATGAGGCTATGTGTCCTTTGTCTGAGCATAGCTGGAATTTAAATAAATTAAAAAACTTAGAAACCTGACAGCAACTAAAAAGTAACAGCCTCAGTCTTAATGACTCTCATAAAAGTTCCTCACCAAGTGTCAAGTCAAGGAGATAAGCTGGCACCAAAGGCCAAAGAGAGAGAAATCCTGAAATAAACTAGACATTTTTGGCAAGGTAGCCAGTAAAGAAGCAAAATTCAAGCCACACAAGGCACAAGGTAAAACCAGCAATTTGTGCCCTAGAAAATTCATAGACCTCTAGGTGATAAAAACTTCATACTGTGTCAGATTTTCATAAAACTTCTTGCTGAGGAAGTTGTTAAGCATCAATGCTTCTTGAATTGGTCCTGGATCAGTCCCAGATGTTTCTGTTCACCCTGATCCTGGTTGCTTGCTATTCCTTGCTTCCCTATTCATTATGTTCATCTCCTTAGTAGGATTTTGCATGTGGCTGAAGCATCACTGTTAAAGGAACATCTTGCAGTGTCCCTTTCCTTGCATGGTTTGTGAAAAACACATGGATTCATGGGAACAGAATGGATACATGGATAGATTTGCATGGAATTTGCATGGTACAGCAAATTAACCTTTATGTACCACTAGTTAGGCACCACTGACTTTTACAAAGATGCCACTTTAACAAAGATGCCACTTCTGAAATCAAAACTTTCAAAACTACAAAAAAACTCTGTAGATGCCAGGTGCAACTATTACCAGTTGCTGTGGAATTGAGCAACTATAGCTTAACAGAAAGCTCGTTTCCTGGAAGAAACCAGGCAAATACCAAACTAGAAGAACTTTTTGTTGTTGACCTGCAGAGAAGCCTACTGGGAAATTTTCATTTCCTCAGGTTCCACTCCTTGTGAAAATAGTCTGCTGTGGCTTTTTTCAGTTTAATACCTCATCTTTGTAAACTATTATTGCTACATTTGAAACATAGGACACAGGGGTTCCAATCTTAATTAGGCTTCTGATGCACTGCAACTGTAAATGGGATAATTTTCAGGAAATTAACATTCCCAAATTGTGCAGTCGAATATATTTCCTTGTTGAGAGATGTGGTCAGTGTAGCTGCAACTGTGCCACCAAGTACTGGGGATTTGTTGAGGGTCTTGTAGCACCCTCAGCCATGGGGTATGAGAGTGTCAGGTTGCATCACTAAAAAAATCAATGAAACCAGAATGCTAACATTTTTGCTTTTGTAGCAGAAAAGCTGAAAAATGTAAAATAAATACCAGACTCACACTGCATGCAATCACCTTTTTTTTTTTTTTTTTTTTTGTATTATCTAATATTTCTAGGGAATCAGGAAAAGTCAAGAGTGTAACACTGCTGCAGGTACCAGCTTGTTCTGACAGCTGAAGAAAAATGAAGGTTACTATATCCTAGACATGCAGGTGCCCATTTTACATATGTAGGCCATTTTTTACCAGCCACATTTCAAAGAATTGAGCCTGTGGTTACTAATGAGCCACCAAACTGATGATGCATCTATTTGTGAGCCAAAAATTCTGCCTGTAAAATCAAACTTTGAACTGAGGTTCTTTGAAGAGCTAGAGCCATAAAAGTTGCATCTGGAATTGGATATAAAATAGAAAGAAAAGGTGGAAGGTTTCTGTCTCATATATGTAACCCTTTAACCAAAGTCAAACACTAACCTGGATGGTTTAAAAGAGAAGTTTTACAGAAAGTAAGCTGTTTAAATTAAATTATTAAAATAGACATATATATGTCAAACTGGCTACATATTAGGAAAGCTGACTTGACTTATGGCTACTTGCATGTGCCTACTTTGGTTAATGAATGAATTTTACAAACTACTCGTATTCCATGTTCTGTCAGAAATACCATCTTTTATTACAATAGAACCTGCAGTCACATGCATAAATATTGGTGCAGTAAAAGATATTTTGATTGACTGTTTCCTGGAATTTGACACTAAATTCATTTCTCACATCTGTTTACCAATTTCACTTCATCCGTCTAGAAAAGCTGTTTCAAGAAGTAAAACAACACTTCTGTTTAAAGGTGTGCATTCTCCTTCCCTCCCTCCCTCCCCATTTATATAGTCAGGTAGGTAACAACATGAACAACAGAAAAAAATCTGAAGATAAAATATTGATGTACAACAATTCAAGCTGAATGCATAAAGTACTGTTGGAACAGCTATTCCGGAATAGAAAAGTTACTGAAAATACATTATCTAAAAAAAATATGGTTTATAAGAATAACAAAGCCTGATTTTCAGATTTCCAAATGGCATTCTATTGAAAGCTGAACCTGGTCAAATAAATTATGATCTTTCTGGAATAACTGAGTAATTATCTTTCACTCCATCCATTTTCCTATCAGTGATATGTATACGCTCCCCAAAGTATTTAGGATCGTGAGGGTTTTTTTTGTATGGAGCTTCAGACATGGAAAATGAAAGACATTCTGTCATTACTGGTGTTGCAAATGATGGCTGGGGGTGAAGATGTTCAACCACTGTTTTCTTTGAGTATTTTGGGGTGATCTCTCTTGTCCAGCACCTCCCTTTCTCATCAACATGTGGTTTGAGGTGCTGGGACACCCAGAGGGGCGTACTTGGAGGACTAGAATGAAAACGAATTTTAATTCCACTCTGCAGTACCTTTGCCCATTTGCAAAGCAGTAGAGACTCATCGTTCATTACTTAATGCAAACAGAAAGGGAAAATGTTTAATTTTGAAATGGACGTGTGATTAAGATGCCTGGTCCCTGGTGACCAGCAAAAAGGACATAACACAGAGTGCATCAAAAATCTAAGGAAATCCAAGCTGTTAGGGACCGACACAGTATAATTAAACTTTACATTTCCTGAAAGGGTATTGGCACAAAATGAGCTCATTAATTCTAAATTAAGGCTTTTATTCTGGCCTGCCTACAACAATCTCCTCTAAAAAGGCTGTTTGCTAGATATTCAGGTTGCATTCACACATTTTTTGTGTTACAGAAAAAGACTTGACAGATATTTATCACTTTAGTACAAATAAAAATGAACATATGTAATTATGTAACCTTCTAAGGAGGCCTGATTTTTTGTGATACTGTTCTAATTCTCATGCTGTAAATATATATGACTTTAGAACTTACATATTGTATAGTCCTTAGTCTAGCAATTGGCCACACTCTGTCCTCCATCTACCAGAGGTGGAAAATCTGCCCAAGAAATGACCGCAGTAGAACCTGACACAACAGAAACATTATGGAACAGATAATGAGCCCATACTTTAAAGCCGGTTTATACAATAGAGTGCAGAACAAAAATATCTCCATATGTTATTCAAGTGTTTTATTTATGCAGGGTTGTTCTAATTACTGTTATACCAGATCTTTAGCCATAGCTCCCAAAGTCTTGTGGAATTTCCCGTTATGCTTAGTGAGTATTGCTAGAAGCCACCAAACAAAGGTGATATGAAGATAAGCAAAAAACATTAGGAACTGCTAGGTTTGTTACGAGTTGGGCATAAAAGTATTTTTGGATGAAATGGCAATTTCCTCTGCTTCACCTGAGACTCACGGTTTCATAAGTGAAATACGGGGCTCAACTCATGAAAAATTAGCCCTTTAGAAGCTATCTGAAATATCTAGCTCCTTGTGTTCTCCACAGTGTTGGCTCAGGATATAAATTGTTATCCTTAATAAGGCACCCATATGACTTGACTTAAATGATGCTTTAAATTTGAAATAACTGATGTGGCACTAGTTCTGAATTGCAGCTTTGTTGCTGAGATTATTAAACTAGTACCATGACATCTCTGCAGCCACAGTTTCCGTTTGCAGACCATCTGCAGCCAGTCTGATCATCCCATGCAGTCACACGTTGCTTTATAACCTTGACCAGCTTAACTGAGGTGGAATAATTGAAGCTAATTCTTGTAGCACAGGCAAGCCTTTGATAGATTTAGAACACTAAGGCTTTACAGCACCATGTATTTATGCTAGAGGGCACTCATATTTCATTCTGAGCAGTATCAGAGCTTGGCATTTGTAGAACATGTATCCCCAAAGCATGGTGCCAACAATAACTCTCAGGAAGTGCTGTGAGGTAGGTGTGTACATAGATCCCTGTTTTACAGATGAGGAAACTGAGGCAGGAAGCTTAATGTCTTTGACACAGATCACAGCAGGAGTTAAGGATGTTTAACACAGGTACTAAAGGGTGACACAGCATCCAAGACACCTTGAAAATTGCTCTCAAAAAAGCCAGCTCATTATATATGTGTATCCATACATCTATGTCTGTGCAGATTAATCCTGGATGTGAATTTTTATTTTTAAAACTAGAGATCTTGCTTTATTATTCCAAAATTCTGTGAGAAAAATTGAAGGCTTTAGAAAGAGCACATAAAGAGCTGTCTGGGTCCCTGGCTCTCCAGGGAGAGAAACATAGCTTTTGTCTGCAGTGCCTATATAGTAACAGAGCATTTAGTGACAGAGGCACAAAGTTATAGAATCATTTATCTTGGAAAAGAACTTTGAGTACAAACATAAAGCTTACATTGCCAAGTTGGATGAATTTTACAGGCACATGAACCTCATAGGTTTCACAGTATAAGGTCAGCTTGAGGAACTTTTTCTTTTTTTTTTTTTTTTTCATTTTTCCTATGCAGCAGGTATTCACTAGACTGAGAATTTCCCTCCTTCATTTCCAACTAAGTGTTCAGCGAAGTGTTGCAGTGACATCTGTAAACATAAGGCATCATGCAATTTTGTCTCCTCCCTTCCATGCTGTTACACCTCTCTAAGAAGAGGAACTCGTCTCTGAAGACAGCTCCTGCAATTGAGAGTTCACAGCTTAGGAAGGAAAAGTCTGAGTAAGAACAGAAAAGGCAAGTGATTTGTCTGTGGCAGGATAGAGGCAAAGTTTGTCTTGAAGGGGCTTGCAGCTAGATGTCAAGACTTCTTGTCTAGACACACTTCTCTGAATGACTCCATCAACCTGCATTCTTTTGTGAGATGTTGAAAATCAACAATTTCATTTCCACAGAACAGCTCGATAAATTCTTCACATCTTCCAGAACTGTCTGTTAAGGCTGTTTCATTTTGCTTCCTTCCTGTGATCATTCATATATGTTTTAGAAGAAAGTTTTCAGAAAGCAAATACCCTTCTACTCAACACAGATGGATTCCTGAAAAGGTCTGCTGTTATCTTATAGTGTGGATAGTGAATTTTCCCATGAGCATAAACATAATGAAGGGATACATGTTAGGATGTATAGAATACACACAGTTTAAACACACGGGGATATCTCTGGCATGAGGGATGAGAGGCAGGGAAAAAATCAGTTTGGGTTTTCCAGAGGAAATGCTGGCTTTATAGAATAGATAACCCATTCTGAAAGCCCTGATCTGCTTCACCCAGGAGACTGTACCCCTGATTGCCTGTTTTGTCACCCCTCACCCTTGACTTGTTCCATTTTGCTTCATCTAAGATAATGCTATCAACTATGAGAATGCAACTCCTCAGAAAGAGGGAGCCAATTCTTCATCAGTCTCGGAAGCTCAGATCTTCTGGAGAACTGAATGATGTGAAATGTTCCTTCATGTTCAGTCCTGTCACTACATCCAGGAGACTGAGCTTGCAATGGGAATATTTAACTGTGAGCACTCTTGGTGTCTCTTTCTGAACAGCTCCATTTGCATTTTCATCATCATCTTCCTCATATGAAACAAGATCATTCAAGTTTGAGGGGTGACAAAGAGTGTGATAATGACGTTTGCCTGGTCAAGGTATTGAGAAAACATCCTGGAAATCAATGGAGAGGTAGGATGCTGCTGCAGTCACATCACAAATATGAATTTTCAGAAACCACATGGTAAAGAAATAGGTTTTAATATCACTGGTGCCACCCAAACAGGAAAACACAGCCATCACTATGAGTCTTATTTGACCAATAGCCAAAGAGAGTTTTGAATAGTTGCTATCGATGAACACCTCATAACAAATTTTAGCTGAAAAAAAAAGAAAAATTTAAATATATTTTTGAGAAAATGACAATCTGCTTAGGGACAATGTGGGCAGGCTGGTTTCGTTGAATAAAGTATAAACTGTGAATCATAGTTGTTCAGCTCTTGTAATAGTCTGGAAGTCTCTTAGGATTTAAAGCAAGCTGAACAACTGACAATCTTGGAGGAATTCAAGTGTGGTTTTATAATATCTGGTTCAACAGACTGAACTGGATCACTCTCACTAGCAATTATGTGTTTCACCAAGCATCTGGAAGCTTCATTGATGTTTATATTTTCCTGCAAGTGAAAGAGAAAAAGAGGTTGATTAGTCAATATTAATTAAACCATATTGCATATTTCCTGTGCGTAATTAAACTTTTCTCTCAGCAACATCAAAAGTTTACTTACCTTAATAAACAGTTTTCAAAAATTGACTGTGTTAAATAGTTCTTACTGGAGTTTTGAAGTTGGTTAAGTTTTATATATTTTATGATTCATATCTCTTTTTAAATGTACACAGAGCTGATTTTAAATTACCTCAATCTCTTGGTGATTTGATTGCTTCAATAAACTAAAAAAACAAATGCCAGAGGGGTGTTGAAGACCAATGCCTGAAGTAAAGCTCCAGAGACCATATTTTACTGCTTGAATAATGGTTTCTCATTTCCAAATAGTTAATTACCTACCAGCAATTACAGCCATGCATAGCACTGATTTTTAAAGTCTTTCCCACAACTTCAAGAAGATTTCTGTATGCCATGCTCACAATGAAACCTGTGATGGACCACTTTCATTGAATAAATGATACCATCTCAAATTACTCACAAAACAATAAAAAAGTTCTGTTTGGAGTCCTCCCTTATTTCTTGGATGCTGACTCCAATGCACTGCTTCAGAAGTGATATATCACCACTGGTTTCATTTCTGTAGGACAGAAATCCTCACTCTAGGGGTTTAAAATGAAAGCTAAAGCACTTCTTTTTCTATATGTGCCTGATATCAACGGCACATTTAACTTGCAGCAGCCCTTACCCTGTTTGTAGAACAAGTAAAGCTGAAACAGCCTGATCAGTGAGAGACAGCTCAACAAAGCATAGAAAATAAGCAGTAGTACTGAGTAAAGTTGTTTTTTTAAAAAAAAATAACAGCCAACAATATGTTTGAAATGAAAATTTACGCTTTCTGGCACGAAAGGCACTCTTCTAGTGTAACTATTGGCATTGATTACTTATTTTACAAGGCAGGAGACAGAAACTTCACTGTAGCTTCAATCTTCTAGGAAATTGTATCACACAGCGACATACATCCATATGGAAATGCATACCAATATATAGGCATATATTTGTGTGCATGCACACACTACTCTTGCTCAGTAAAGGTAATATTTTATTTGCAGCCTGAGAGTACCCAGGTTTTCAAGTTGAATCACTGAGTCATAGAATAGTTTTGATTGGAAGGGACATTCAAATGCCATCTAGTCCCAATTCTTGAGCATGTCCAGGTCCCTCTGGATGGCAATCTGGAGCCTGCTGTACTGAGGCCATAAACTGGCTATAAAGGAAAGAAACACGTGTGTTTCAGTAGAGAAGATACATTTATAGGAAAATCAAAAGCTAAAGGAATGGATTCTGTGAGGCTGACTTTGTCCAATCCCCTTTAAATCAATGTCAAAACTCTGCAAATTCCATTGCCCACCCCTTTGCACCAAAGTAAAGAAATCTGTGAATCTAACTGAAAATGTTAATTAGTGCAAGATTTCACAGGTTTCTTCAATGACATACATGAACTTAAATATTTTGTATATAAAGAACATCAGTGAGTTGTAAACCCCCAATACTTCAGAAAAGTACATATTAATGTACATAGTAACCACTAGAAAGTAAGATGGAGCTGGGAATCTTCTCTGTACTGAGCTGTTAAAATTCTGCTGTATCGCATGGCTCTCTCAGACCAGACTAGAAAATTCCTCAAGCATGCACTGAAAACCCTTTTCAGACCACTGTGAAATTTTATTTTAAAAAAAACCCAGACAATGAAAAATATCTCAGTGCTGCTTAGAAAACCAAAACAGGATTGTTAAATGCACAAAAAACGGAAATGTAAAAATGTTTTGTGTTGTGTTTGTCTTTACTGATGCAGTGGCTAGCATTTCATTTGCCCATGTGCTGCTTCTGTGTTGAAATGGCAGCATGTGTTTATTCAATAAGGTCTTAGGGACTATATGAGATTCTGCCCAAATTGATTAATGTTCAGATGTATTAACAGCAACCATCTTTGTCAAAGGCTACCATTTTACAGCATTGGGAAAGGGGGAAGGAACCAAGCCCATAACAGTATAAAATGGGTATATGTGGACATCCCTCATCCCTGCTGGTGATAGATGGAAATCCATGTGCCAGACATGAGCCTAAAAATGCAGAAGAAAAAAGATGCTCCAGCCAGTACTCAAACAAGACCAAAAAAAAAAGAAAAGAAAGAGGGAGGGAGGGAATAAAAGTCCTGTCCTGAATCTAGAGAGGCAGTTTCTCATCCCTAGCATGTACATGAACTGTTTAAGCTGTGTGAATGACAATTTCAGCTGGGGTACAAGGGGAGGAAGAGGAAGGGTGACCCTGGCAGACAGCACAGCCGGTTTTGAGTTTGTGTCTAGCTCCAGCCTGCTCCTGTGGTTCAGATGGCAACTGGCACACAGTATGGATAAGAAGTAATATGTTAAGTAACCTGCTGCAAGGAGCCTGTGGTCATGCCAGAAAAGCAACTCCTGCTGTCCCAGATCCCTGACCACTTCCTTTCTGATGCTACTATTGCCTTTTGTTACAACCTTAATCCTGTGGTGTCCTAGACCTGCAGATCAGACATTGCTGTATTCTGGTCTGACTAATGAAATATTGATTTCTCCACCTCTCCTCCTATAGTGTGTTTTGCTAAAGAAAAATCTATATTCTGCTAGGCAGTGAAAGAGCTACAGACAGTAGAAGGTGATCTGCTATCCAAACACAAACATCCAGAGGCCTGGTGATTTTAGAGTGCGTGAAGTGTTGAGAGGCAATCAAGGGGAGAAAAGAGAAAAAAGAGAAAGTGAAAATTCCCTCAAACACAAAGAAACCAACAATCAGAATGTAAGATTGGACAGAGAGGAATAATCACAGACACCCTACTAGTGGCGTGAGACATGGAAACTGCCTCAATTATACCTAAAAATAAAATTAATTACGTTTCAAAAAAGCAAGAAAATATAGGTGAGACAGAGGAGTGAAAAAATATCTTTCAGTGGGTCTCTATGTTGAAATGCCATAACTATCACCTCTTATATGGCTTTGTCCTACAAAAGAGCACCACAGGAATTGTGATGACTGCTGAAGTTCAGATTTATTCTTCTCTTCTCTTCTCTTCTCTTCTCTTCTCTTCTCTTCTCTTCTCTTCTCTTCTCTTCTCTTCTCTTCTCTTCTCTTCTCTTCTCTTCTCTTCTCTTCTCTTCTCTTCTCTTCTCTTCTCTTCTCTTCTCTTCTCTTCTCTTCTCTTCTCTTCTCTTCTCTTCTCTTCTCTTCTCTTCTCTTCTCTTCTCTCTTCCACTTTTTCCCACACATGTAGTGCTTGTTATCCAGCCTCTTCTGAGGCCCCTTTTACCTTCACAGCTCTCCAAACACAGGAGACACTCTGTCTCCCTCTATTGCTTTCAAGGCTGGTATTACTCAGCACGGCATCTTTGATGTGTTTATCTGGACAGCAGCTTTCTGCGATAGGGAAGTACTGCTATGGCCATTTGTCAAAAGGAGAAAATGCAGAGACACATGAAACTTGGTCCAGCATGTAGTGGCTAGCTGGAAAGTGGGAGATGGCATAGGATGAAGTCTTCACATGATAAGGTAAGAATGCAACACTTTCCTTTCTCAAGAAAAGCTCTCACACGAGAGTGTTTTACTGCAAGACCAAAAAGGATCTTACCTGTACTGTGGTGTCTTTATCAGTCCTGTGTTCCTGATTCAGCATGCCAGCATTTATAAAAGCCTTTCCCAAGCATCTTGCCTTCCCCTGTCCCCTGAGATGCCTAGCCCATTTCTGTGTGGCTCAGTAAGCCCCAGCATCCCAGTCAGTGCAAGAGCTGAGTTGTGAAGCCATCCCTGAGTGATTTATCCTGCATCAACCTGCCAAAATCTGCCAGGGCAAGGATCTGAACCCTGCTTCTGTGACAATGCCTGACTACTTGTGCTGGTCTTTCTCCTGGCCTCATCAAGAAGGAATGCAAAAGTGAAAATCAGAACACACTACTCTTTATTCTGTTACCAAAAAAAACAAGGCAAAGAAAATAACTCTGAGTAATCTCTGAAATCCAGAAAGAAGCACTGGAGGACATAAATGCAATTAGTGTTTGCTTTGTAGATCAATCTTATTAAATATATATCCTTTCAAAGGACAGTTTTATGGAAAGGATAGCAAGTGAGGGCAGGGAAAGAGAGCTGCATTATTTAAAACCCTTGAACTGATTGCTATTGGAAATAATGTCTTGTAAGCAACAATCAAATAAAGGGAAAATAAATACATTATTGAATGTGACTCAAAACAGTACACAAGCTCAGCAATCGCTTTTGCATTCTGGATTACCTTCCCCCTTATCTGCCATCTCCACTGCAGATGCAGAACATTAACATTTAGGGCATTCCATTTTAATATAATAAATAAGTCCCCACAGATTAGAATGGTTCTTTAGCTCTTTGTAGAAGAATAAAGGCCCTGGCAAGTTTTAAGGGCTTGTCTCACTTTCAGATGAAAGAACCTTTTGTTTCTTTACCATGCACATATCTTAGATTTGACTATCTGGTTGTTTTCTGATAGAACGCTTTCCCTTTTTACATTGACAGTTTTATTCCCTTACTGGATCTGATGCTTCTGAGTCTTACCTTGAAAACCAGGGTGAATAACAGTGTGTATGCAGGCACAGAGCACTTGGGGAGCTCTAAATCAGCACTGCCTAGAGACATGACCTTAGACTACTACTGCAGTTAAAGGAAATTGACTTCCCATAAGCAAACATTTACAAATTGTGAAATATTCAGGTATTAGATGGGAGCCTAGTGAGAAGCTCATAGCTTCCACATTTTATTTCCATACTGCACTAAAATCCAGGAGCAAGGAAATGACTTGAAAGATGCTTTAACCTGCAATCCCCTTGAGCTAGCACTCTGAGGGAATGGCTCCACGTGCTCGCTTAGCAGAACTCCCTAGAAACTGCTGGGAACAGAGTCTTATTAAGATGGTGTGCTGTACTCCTGCAGTGGGGTTTCTAGGAAAATGTAGCCATACAAGTTAAAAGCTATCTGGATGCATGAACATGAAATTCATGGATGTGAACTGCTGTGACTGCAACTCTGAGAACAAGATCATTTCTGTGATTGAATTCTTACAGCTGGTTGAATATCCTGAAACAAAATTATTTCACTAAATGACTTTTTGATCTCAACAATTTTGTGATTCTCTGAATTTCCAGATTTGGGATAGCACTAAATAATGCATTTCATAAAAGTGATCCAAAGAGCTACAGGACAGCTCTAATACCCATAGGACAATCTGAATCAACTCCTTTTAATTACAGGAAACAAACTCTGCAGAGGATTCTTTACAGAGTGACTGTACATCTGAAATGAAATTTCCTGCCTTAACTGTCAGCTTTATTTCTTGCTTTATGGCAGAATCTGAAATATTTTCTAAGACTGTACAGTGAGATTGGTTAGACTTTTTTTGAGTGAATTAAAAAGACAATCTAGGGAGCCTCACATCCCTAACTGGGTTTGGCAGTCACAAATGGATTGCTTGGATTTAAGTTACGAGATCAGCAGATGAGTTTAGAGTGTAGTCTAATTCAAATATATGTCCAAACCTTGTTTTTCTTCATGGAAATCAGAACTGCTTATCCTGGTCCTCTGCAAGTCTACTGTATAGCTTGCTTTTTTTCATCTTTCATGAGAATTGTCCAATAAAAAGAACTGAAGAATCTGTGAACAAGGGCTAATGGTGCTTGGATTATTCACAGAATTCCCTGGTAAGATAGGAAGAATTAATGTCGTTGCTTTTTGAAAGAAAGGCTGGAACAGAGGAGAGAATGACTTTCTGAAGGTAAGACAGCAGATCAATGGCAAAGAGGACTTTTGATTGCTAGTCCAGCAATTGGGCCCTGTAGGGGGTTGGAACTAGATGATTTTTAAGATCTCTTCCAACACAACTCATTCTGAATCTATGGTGACACACCATGGAATGCCTGTCAAACAAAAGCTGAATAAAGGACATCTTATTATCGATATTTCTTAGAGGCAGAAAGGTTCTATAACACTGTCCTGGGTCCAAACAGGATGTATCTAAATAGCCCAGAGACTCAGAATGCTCATCAGTCTCCAGGCCATGATCCTCAGGAGACAAGGAGCTGTGTGCTTAACCTAGTTCTGTAAGGATCTGAAAAGCACAGCTACTAGCCTTTCTGGGCAATTTGGACAAAACATGAATGTCTTTTCATCTAATTCTGTATTGCTGACAGCAGAATTACAGCAGGGAAAAGAGGAACTCAGGCATAATAACAGCACAGCCATGGCCAGTTGCAAGGTATTTCAAGTTATTTCTGAATTAGGTACTTTCAAGAACATTTAGTTTTGCCTGACTTGTCTGTTTTGTTGCACAAGTTCCATTTTCATTATAAAGTGATAATAAGCTTGAAATTGCTCCTTTTCTAATCCAAGTCAAAAGCTCACCTCTTTGAACTAGGCATGGTGGTGAAAACAGTTTAAAGGCTTGGAAATGTGAGTGGAGCTCTCAGCTGCTCTGGCCATGTGCTGGATAATTAAATGTGTGACAGGAAGAAAAAATTTCCTTCCTTCAAAAGACTGAATCTTTTGCAATAGTTGTGGTCATGAAATTTATTACAGAATTGACTATTAAGGGTTATTTGGCGACTGTCTGGGGATGTGCCTCTTAGACTGCAATCAATATGAGAGAAGTAAATATGCAGATATAAAAGAGACCAGGCTCACCACCGGATATATGGCAACAGTGTAACTTGTGACTATACTGCGAGGTGGTGTTGCCCAATGAGGCCCTTCTCACATGGAAAACTATCCAAACAAAATCTTCTGTCTTTGTAGGGAGAAGAAGACTGAAAGAGGGTTATTTCCTTCAGATTAATATAAGAATCAAAACTAATACAGAAGACTGCATTAGGTGGCTCAAATGTTTTATATTGGAGCTGTTAACTTACAGAAATAGCACCAGGGAATAATACAGTGATTTTTTTGGTGTAATCTTCCAGAACTACATTGACAGCTTAAAACCATTGACAACTTGAAATATAGTAGGTACATATATAGCATGCTACTTTCTGCAAGGCAACCAGAATGAAAAGATGTTCTTTTTATAAGTAATCACCTTTGTTTTTCCAAAATGCATAAATCATATTCAGTTTGCTCTCAAGGCTTTAACATTTCCAAGCACATCTCCAGAAAACCTCTGGAGATCTAATTATTCCAGGGTACCACAAAAAGAGAGTTGTTACTTATTTGAACTGCTAAAACTGCTAGCTGCAATATGATGACTCCTTTGTCCGTGTTATTCTGCTTGAGAAGATTTTCTATCCTCTCTAGGAAACAGAGTTAGTTAGTTATTTTTCCAAGACCCAAGTTCAAGTACTTAAGAAGCCCTAGGCTGAAAGAATACCAGGTATGTATAATATCCAGAATTCTAAAATAGTAGTAATAATAACTTTTGTTTAGAAAAGGAAGTGTAGGGTTTAGTTTAGAACTTAGACCAAGTGGGGAAATTATTTTGATCTAACTTAGTTTAAATGTTGTGATTCTACCATCTTTACAGGAATGACTCTTTGCATAGTTTTAAAGTCAGGAGCCTCCAATTCTGGGTGGAAATCAGGTATGTGGATTGCAGAACAACAGGTCTTAGCCTCTGGTGTATAGCAGGAGAGAATAGTCTGGTAACAGCTGTGTGCCCTCAACTCTCACCATTCCCTTCAGAGTGGCGTTTGAAAGCAAGTCTTGTCATAGCTGGATTTTTTTTCTGTTCCTACATGATTGCATTGTCAGTCTGGGGACTGCTTGGGTTTTGGAGTTAAATAATGTAAGAAAAATCTAGATATTTGCCATGTCTAAAATAACAGAAAATTTTAATTCTATGCAGCTTAGGGAAACTTTGAAAAATTTCCTCTGTTGTGACTTTTAAAAAATTTATGTCCTTTATACATCTTTTATACTTCCATAGTTCTGCCCCAGACTGGCTCCATCATCATCGTAAAACCTCTCTGTGATGTTTGAAATTGTTTGCATATTCATGTTCTGTCATGATCTGGAATGGCCTTAGGCATAATTAATGTGGTTGTCCTTTTTGAGTGGTGGACATGTGCTTGCTGGGGACTGATGTATGGAATTCATGGTACAGATTCCATTCTCATAGTAAAATGAAGTTTATGATAAAGAGGAACAGTGGATTCTCTTGGCCTCACCCAACACAACTCAGCAGGTGAACCACAGACCTCAATACAAACCAGGTGCTGCACATGAAGGAATAGGAAGTACCCCATTGTTGAGCAAGATAGTTTACACACTCACCTAGACCAAAATTTCTGCCTATAAATGGCATCTTGAAAAAACAGTGATTAGATGTGAGACCCATTCAGTAGGAAAGAGAAGACATTGATTACAAAGACATAGAATCATAGAATGGTTTGGGTTGGAAGGGACCTCTTCAAACCATCCTCTCCAATTCGCCTGCCAGGGCAGGGACATCCTCAGCTAGATTGGGTTGCTCAGACCCAAATCCAATCTAACCTTGAATGTTTCCAGGGAATGAGCATCCACCATGTCTGGGCAACTTGTTCCAGTGTTTCACCACCCTTGTCAGAAAAAAAAAAAATTCCTTATCTCTAGTGTAAATCTACCTTCTTTTAGTTTAAAACCACTACCTCTTGTCCTATCACAACAGGCCCTCATAACAGGTTTGTCCTCATCTTTGTTATAAGGACCCTTTAAGTACTGAAAAACTGCAATCTCAGCCCAGAGTTCATGCAACGCTTGAGGCAGTCTGGGGTATGCTGCTATTCCCCTGCTGTTACTTCTGCTGATTACAAGTGAAACATCTTTTAAATATTAGTGCTTAAAGAAGGTGTCAAGACCAGAAAAGTAAAACACAAATATACACCTTATAAGTTCTTAAGTACCTTACATAAAGTGTTTTAAAGGAATTAAATAATCAAATGTAGCATTTTGGCTTGCAGATTACTAAAAATCTAGGTTAAACCAGAAGCAAACTGTTTACATTTCAAACATCCAAAACTTCCCCTGAGCTGTCAGTGATGACACCAGCATTCATAATAGGAGGATACAATCAACACAATATCCACTAAATTGTTGTGTTCAAATCAATATTTCACATTCCAAATCCTGCATGAACTGAAATTATCCGAGACATCTCAAATTGATCTACGGTACTAATGTACTTTTGGCCTTTATCATTTGAAAGTCTGAGTGCCCTTTCTGATTTTTATCTCAATATTCCATGCACTCAGGAAATCTGTACCAAGACAAAGAACTGAACCTCAGAGCAGCTCATTCAGCACTTTGACCACAGATATTTCCTTCCTCCCCAGATATGTGATTTTTTTGAAGAGGCTTTTGAGCATGAGAGCTTATAACAGTGAACATTGTACAACCACTACAATAGACTGACTTTATTTCTGGAATGTAAGGCAATGCAGCTATTGTCTCAAATCAGCATTTCTCGGGCAAAGTGGTTATATAAATATTTAGAGATAATATACAATGCTAAAAATGATGAAAAACATCCTCATATCATTCACAAAGGTAGCTTTTATGCCTTGCCTAAGGTCATCTTCCTCCCCAGGCTATTGCGCAGTAAGCTGTTGACCGTGTACATACTTTACTGCTGGCCAATTATATTACAGCAGCTGCATTTCAGAATGTTGCAATAAAAGACCTAAAAAAATAGAAATGTATACTATATATTTACAAATTTACCTTTAATTAATACCACCAAGAGAGGAGCTTTTCAAGGTGCACATTTAGACCAACTGAACTATTTTAGGAACCGATTTCTCTGTCCTTAGAAACATTTGAAAAGAAATGGAAACATTACCTTGGCTGATGTTTCAAACCAGCCCACGAACCCGTTCTCTTTGCAGAACTGATCCATCTTGATGCCGTTGTTCATAAGAACATCTATTCCCTGGTCACATTTGTTTGCTAATAGGACTGCTGGCACAGGTTTGCCATTTGGAAGAACCAGCTTAGAGTCCAAATCCTCTTTCCATTTTGTCACTGCTTCAAACGTCGCAGGTCTTGTAACATCAAAGACAATAAATGCCCCCATAGCCTCTCTGTAATACACCCTGGTCATGTTTCCAAATCTTTCCTGTCCTGTAATGAAGAAAGTAGGAGGGGAAAAAAACATTACCTTGTAAAAATCAGTGCTTCCAGTCTAGGTCAGTATTTCACATAGCAGGTTTTCTAAGATAGCATTACTGAAGGCAGGACTTACTTCATTTTATAAGTCCCTGGGAAATGACTCTGCCTAAATAATTATAAGTACCATGCTAGAATCATTTGTATGAAAATGCAGGAGAATATTGCATGAAAAAGGAATTTTCAAGCCAACACCCAAGGAAATTTAATGAAGTTCATTATAAGTGAATAGTAAGTGTAATAGGTGAATAATAAGTGTATGGTCTTACAAGGCTGCCAGATTTCTCAGTCTGTGGACAGTACCAAGAGTCTTTGGGTACATTATAGAACTTTCAACAAGAGTCACAAAAGAATATAGGTACCAGATTGGAAACTCCTTGGTACTATGGTATTTTGTCTAAAACATCTAACACAACTGAACTGCTCATGCATGAAGAGGATCCTGCATATTCTCATGCAAATGATAATAACCAGCAGTACCATAATATAGTGCTGGAGCCATACCAGTCATCAGAGTAATTACAAGTTTACTTTTATTTGCAAACTAAAACACAGAGGTGAGGAAGGTGAATTTAAAGCCTTACAAACATGGAAAGTGCTCTAAAAGAAATAGCACAGCAGTAGCAATATGAAGAGCTGCATTGCTCCAGCGAAAGGTCTGTGAGGAGAGTTTCATACTAGATCGGTTCAGAAGCTTCATGGTTTTATTTGGTGAATTCAAAGTGCTTTCTGGGAAAGGACAGAAATTTTTGGGAGTTTACAGTACATTAGTATAATCAAACATGGACATTTGTAAATATCTATAATTTTATACGATTAAAAGTATGAACAAATTAAAACATGACATCAGGATGGGATATGTTGATCAGCTGTGGATTTGTTAATATATCTGCTGTTTTCAAGGGAACTCTGAAAAAATAAATTACACAGAACTTTTCTTGAAAATAAAAAATAGATTTTCTACTAATGTCTGCAGCAGAATATGATCCAAAGAAGAATTATAAGCTCCTGAAACATTTCACAACAATAGCAGTTTTTAAGCAAGACAACTCTTATACGTGCTTCCACATAGCTGGGAAAAAGTGCTATGGAAATAGAAGTATTGAATGCAAGCCTGTTTCCAGCCTTACTTTCTCAACGTGAGCAATTTTGAGTAGGTTAGGAAGACAAGAAGATTGGCAGTCTGCCACTGACCCCAGGAAGGTTACCTGTGGAGAATTTGTCTGATGGAAATTGTGCTGTCAAATGTAAGGGAGGGCTGGGAAGGGAAAAGTGCCGATTGCTGGGCTTCTAGACCACGCACTTTCATTTAATGGAAATAGCACTGAACCCACTTAGGGGGTCAACACCATCAGTTTGTGATGTTTATCTTTGGTTTTATGCACTGTGGTAGCAAGGAGAGAGTCATTCACATGATACAGAAACCAAAGAAGAAGCCTGTCTTCTCCAAATTCATGTCAAATTTTTTTTATCTTAAAGAAACACTGTGCCCTATTGATAAAACAAGATACAAATAGATTATTTCTGGGAAAGAAGAGGTCGTATTCAAAATTTCTTTCGTCTATATTTTATTCAAATGTCTTATGATTCCTATCAGTGGGCAAATCAAATGAATGGCCAAGTCATGTGCTATTCAATAATCTCCTTGTTGAGAAATTCTTTTTTCATCTGCGAGAAGGTGCCTTCCACCAAAAGCCAAGGTCTGATTAGAAACATAGCAGTGAGGTAAGCAGCAATATATACAAATAATTTTTGATGGATATTGTATTTCACTGATACTTTATACTTCTCATACAAAGTTCTTGAGATGCTTATGTTGTAGGTGATACAAGAGCAGCTCAACACAGGCCTCACACATATTTATTAGGACACAGATCGCTAATATAGGTGGGACATGTAATCAACTAAATTATTCATTTGCAGCATGAAATCATTAACCATGAAGGAAGTTACTAAAGGAATAAAAGGCTTCTAAGTTGTGATCTTCTGCCTCGTAGTAGCCCACAAATATCTGAAGACACAGATTCTTCCTCTGGCTTCCAGCTGTTTTTCAGATACACAGGATTTTCACTGCACAGAAAAGCCAATGTGTTTGTAAAGGCAGCATTTTGCAGGAAGACAGGGATAACCAATTTCCATCACCAACCACTTCAAAGAAAGAGAAAGAATGGAGCTGCATGATCAACTAGTTAAACTGTTTTTGAAGTGGTCTTTTTCTCCATCAGTTATAATTAGTGTATCAATATGCCTGACAGAAACACATTAGGCAAGTTTGAATGGAAAAAGAGGTGCTTTATAAATCAGAGTTTTAGTTTTACGACATTTGCATAATGACTTTTATTTCATTTAAATTGTGGAAAAAATGATCTCTAGTATTTGCATTGAGCTTGAAGAACTAAATAATATGTCTAAGGATGCAGAAGTACTCTTTTTTCCACAGATTCTCATTTATGTGAACAAAATCCTATATTAATAGATGAGGTTCTAAAACTTTTTCATTTAGCAGAATTACTCGGAAAAATAGGTACTGTTTGATGTATTAAAGATGCCAAATCTGCCTTAGGTTTCCAGCAACACAATGTCTCAGCAGAAATTAGGCTAGAAAATAGATCAGGCATTAGGTATTCAGGGGTGTCTCTCAGGCAGCCTTGAGCATTACAATCTGCTTTACTGCAAGAGTGACTGGGGAAGATTGGTTTTGCTTTTCACTGGAAGGGTCAGAAGCTTGGGAAATATTTGATCTGGCCCACAGTACTTTACTGCATCCCTTGCAAGGCCACTGGCATTTGTCATCAAACCCCACAATTCCAATGGCCTTCGCTCACTGCGATGGTGCTTTATGTTGGGATTATCAGCCCTAAATTAGATTAAAAAATTAACCAGGGGCACTGAAGGTTAGGGTCCCTTTGTAGTTGGACACTGAGAAGAAATGTCTAATTGTTAATTCAGATGAATCCTACTCTACTTGGAAGTGAACCCAGTGAGACAAAGGTGACAAAGCAACAAGATTTCTACTAAAGGGAAGCACTCCCTGTCTGAAGGGCAGCTACCTGCACATTTATCCTAATCTCAGTGGCACATCTGCAGCAGGCAAAGCTATCATGGGTTTAAAGCAGTTCAGCAGCTGAACTTTCATAGTTTATAAAAATTTACCCCACATAAATTTGTACAGTAATCTACAATTTTTACTAACCACTATCATCTCTAATAAAGGTATAAAAACTAATGATAAATTGCTGAAACTCAGATAATTTCCATGATCTTGATGATCTTGACCACAGCATGTGAAATGTGGCACAAAAATTTAAATTAAAAATTGATTAAAACTGCCCAGTGTTGAGTTTTATGATGCAATCTATTTCTTGCCACTGTCCTAAGAAACAATGCTTTTGGGAACTACCTTGCTTTACAGATAGCTTTAGACAACACTGAGAAGCTGGAAAATGTGGAGATATTTTTTACCGTTCACTTCAAAGCATCTTTAAGAATATTCACACTTGAATTCAAATAATTGTCTTTATGGACTGAAGCTTAAGTAACCCTTGAGCTGATGTTCACTGCCCCAGAATGAGGAAAAGCAGGCTGTCAGCAGGATCTGGCCCACAGATTCCACCACCAATCTCTACTGAAAAAAAAACCCTCACAGCAAGAGACTTATTTATGTTTGCAGAACAGTAATTTCAAGGTAACTTAGCCTAGAAATCACCATGACTATCTTATTTGTGCACATGCGCTGCAATGCTCAGCAGCTGCCGAAAGCCTGAAGTGCTGAGGACGTGCTGTGCCTGGCATTAGTGAGCAGGTTTCCACTTACTCCCTCTGCAGCATAACAATCCTAAAAACTTCACAACTGTAGAGACACTCATCCCTATCTGTGGGAAGACTGCTGCTTCTGAAGGTCAAAGTGACTGGGAAAGGAAATGGAACTATTTCCCCAATGCATCGGTCCAACTCTTTATGAGATGAGAACCAGACTTTTAAACACAAACCAATATCTTTTTTGGTACCAATGAATTATCCAGCCCACTCAAATGCAGCAGGAGTGATAAGGAGGATGCTGAGATGGCTGTGGAAAAGGAGCAGGGAGCAGGCTCTGGTGTGTTGCTCTCTGCTCTCTGATATTCAAAGTTTCTCCCTGCAGTAAATCTATGTCTAAAGCTGGTCTTCAGAGAAATCTCTGGGCTGTTTGGGCACAAAACACAGACAGTAGCACAGAGAGCAGCCTTGCAGAGAAGGGAATAGCAAATACACCCAGAACTGCTGTCTGCAACAGCTGTTTTCTTCAGAAGCGGTGTGCCAGCCTGCATCTGCAGGGCCAACCCCATCCACAGTAACCTTGTGTAAAATATGATTCAGAGTTTCTTTAAAGTTTTCCTTCTAACAATTTGTTAATAAATTTAAAGGATATGCTCACAAAGACAACAAAAAAGATAAAGAAATAAAGACAGAAATTGACTGAGGAGGAAGATTTAATGTTGTATGACACAGCAGTAGCGGTGATGGCACACTTTAACAGGAACACCAAAACTGATATTTGTGACATAAGGTGAAACAAAATGGAATTGTTGTGAAGAAATTAAAGACAAGGAGAATTTTATCATGTATATCTCCTCCCACACTCAGTACTAAACTGTCACCTCAAACTTAGGCACTTCACTGAATCAGACATAAGTTCATAGATTTTAATGACAGCATGTTGTTACAAACACCATAACAGCATAGAGCATAAAGGTTAATCCTACTATTCCTGCCTAACACCCACAGTTTCAGGAATACATTATGTGTTAAAACCACTGTCTTAAAGTAACAATGTGTGAAGCAGAGCCTACATTATCCCTGAATTAACTTTTGTAATACTTAGTTATCCTTGTTTTTTGGCATTCCTTTCTCATCTAAATGAATGCGGTTTCAGCATGTAGCTGAAATCATATTAGATCATATTATAGTTTTGTTTACGAAATTAAAAACCACAGAAAAATGTGTTACACAAATATTAACTACATTTAATTAGATGGCACCAGATGAACCAAAGTTAGTTTCTCTTCTTATGTATGGTAAGAGTAAAACAGGCTAAATTGCTTGGTCCTACCACAGCTGGAATGTGTCACTCCTTCAATGAAGTCACCATGTACATAAATCCTACCAATAATGTAGATAAGCTTGACACTGGTTTTACTCACAGTGTTTTTAAGAAAATTATTTCTAGATTGTTAAACAATTTACTATGCACTGATCCACAACGTGAAAAGCAAGGAGGAGTACACATATACTTGGTACTGTGTTCACTGCCTGTATAGTGGAGAGGGGAGAGAATACAACAGCTAAAATAATACCTGATATCTATATATACATACATATATAAATATGTATTCATATATAATTACTGATATGAAATACTATTGATGTGCTTGCAGAATTTGCTTCAATTCAAGGTGTCCTGCATGCTAAGCCCACATCGTTCACCTTGGTCAGAGACTGAAAGTTTATTTCCTTACCCCAAAAGATAAATCTGACCTGATAACAGAAAGTCCACCAAAAGAGAGAGGATGTTCTTAGACAAGAGATTTTATTTTCCTCCCTCTTCTCATTGCCTATTTGTATTTGGGAAAAGATAATACATCACCAGCCACAGCCAGGAGAAACCCATTCTCTCCATATCTCCAATCAGTTTTACTTCTCTTTCATTTTTGAACCTCTTTTTCTCTCACCAGCCAGATGTCTTATGTGAGGTAACTTTTATGTCTGCACCATGATCATCTGAATTCAGCGTGCTGCTTACAGAACTTGCTCTCTATGTACAGCCAGCAACAGCTAAAGCTCCTTAAGCAGAAGTCATTAAAGCTAAGACAGCAACTCTTTTTATTACCGACCACTGTCTTGACCTTCACAATGATGCTTTGAATTGGGCAATTCATATGAAATTTAGTACTGTGCTGTAATTCTCTCTGTCATGTGTGATAACTCAGAAAGCATGCTAGTCATTCAGTACTACAACTAGGTGTAATTGCTTTTGCAGCCTGACTGAAAGCTACATCATATGATCTGCCAGCACATGATTAGTAGTGTAATAAATCTCTGAAACAAGGCATGCAAAATACATTCTTTAAGTCCCTGATATATTCAGAATTTACTATTAAACGCTTTTTTCTCAAGCAGAAACATTTTTCTGGCAGTGTATGTATTTGTTGCTACAATCAGCCGCTGGTGAACAGTAAAATAAATGTTTGCCCCATTATTCTATCTTTTAATAAAGAAAACTGAGCATATATGTATTTAAAACTATAAAACCACAAGTGTGGTGAAAAAGCGGAGTTTATACGTTTTGCATAAAGCATTGTTGCATAAGTTTTAGTACCTCAGTGCCAAATTCAGAGCTCAGACATGAGACAGCTCAGTGCAGAAGAAAAGCACTCCCTCCACTGATAAGAATGTCAAGAATTTTTTCATTTTGCCAGTTTTACCCAGTGCTGTTCCAAACTAGATCAATGAGCCCGCAACTCAGGCCACAGGCTGGTACAGTTACCTAACAGCTGATACGATGTTAACCTTTATTCCCTACTTAATGAAAGTAACTTCTTAATTTAATTGAGATTCTAAATGCCATCCTTTATGCTGTAATCTGTTGTTACAGTTGTATTTGATTCCTGCATTCACTAAATGAAAAATGATTACTTACAGTATGGGATATATGCCATCAAGATAAACTTATTTTGTGGACTGAAACAAAAATGATTGATTTTTCAGAAAGGAGGTGGCAAAAAAAAGTTGTGTTTAATTTGAAGCCAAATCGAAAATGTCTGAAGCACTGACAGAAACAATGTCAAATTCTGTGGGTTTTAATGATGTAAGCATGTGGGTATATCTGGATTTCTTTACTCTTTTTCTCCTTGCAGAGGGTAAATAGTCTTTTGTTTTGCTTGATGTTGGAACAAGGGTATTTAAATATGAGTAATTATAATTTTAACAACCAGAATTATTGCCAAATAGAAACATTTCTCTTTCCAAAACACATAAGAAGTTGCTTTCATTGGACTGAAGGAGGGAAGGTAGGAGAGAGAGAGGAAGGAGGAAAGTTTTTCATAAACTTACTCAGATATATATTTCCTTCATTTTTTAAACTATAAAAGTAATTTTAATCGTCTTACTGAATGCCTCATCTAATCCATCAACTTAAAAAGATTTAACAGGACATTCTTGTTATTCTTCCTCCTGTCACAGAGACCTGTTAGTCCAAGGAGGCAAAACTGAATATTGTCAGCTGCAGGGAAACAACTGCGGCATTTGGAGAGAGGTGCCTGGGTCCCTGAATATGTCCAAGGGCTTGGGAGAAAAATCAGCTAGCACAGGTCCCACTCTGACTCTCTGACTTCCCTAGTTTGGCAGTCTGTTGGTTTTAGGGAACCTCCAAAATGTTAACCTGCCCAAAGTTTTCTCTCCTCAATCTGCTCTGCCTCACTGCATAGGCAGTGACGGGTCCCAGCTTTCAGATCAGTACAAATGAATTGGGGTCTATATTTTGCATTGTTTTTTTGATAGATTATGGGACAAGGGGTTCTCCTCTGTACTCACCTGCAATATCCCAGAGCTGCAGCCGTACCACAGTCTCAGCATCCCAGTTCAGCACCTTCAAAGCAAAGTCCACCCCGATGGTGGCCCGGTAGTGGGGGGAGAAGTTCTGGTGGACATAACGCTTGATGATGCTGGTTTTGCCCACTCCCAGGTCCCCGATCACCAGCAGCTTGTAGAGGTGCTCCTTCTGGTTGTGCTTCTGCATCTTTCCTGTGGCTGCGGCTGCTCCCTGCAAACTGATTGCATGCTCTGCCCGAGGAATCTTGCCAGCCTGAGGGGAAGAGAGGGGGTGAGGGACTGGGGAGGGAAGAAAGGAGAGCAAGGTAGGTGGAGGCTCTCTCCCTTTGTAGGGAAGCAGGATCACCAGGTCCAGCAGGCAGCCCTGCTGGGAGATGAAGTAAGTAAGGACTGGGGGAAGGAAGTCTCCCAGAAAGTTGTGTGCGTATGTGTGTAAAGGTCAGCACGAGGTGTGTCTGGGATTAGTCTGGCTGCTAAAGACTTTGCAGGGAAATTCATGCAGTCCTGTACTCTGTTTGGCTCCTTGCTGAAAGGACACTGTTTCTGTTGTGCACTAGTTTAACACAAAGTAAATTTTAAATCACTGCCTTGGTGATACTATATCACCCTATGCTTGTTTCCAGATGTCTTTAAGATGCCAGTCACTGCAAAAAAACCCAGAGAACTCCCTTCAGAAGTTTCACTAAAGTGCAAAAAAGTCTAAAGTCACTTGTGTGACTTGAGCTTTGGATGTAATTTGGTTCTAATCCATGTAAGTTAGTGTGAAGCAGTTACATCACTAGAAGTGGCAGTTATAGTAATATACAGCAGCTTTACTTGTGTCCATACTAGGAGGGCTGTACAAACTTAATTACAGCAGATACATATTGTAAAATTTCATTACCATACTTGGGATTGTCTCTCTATACCTATAAGCATGCTCCTATCTGAATGCAGCACGCAGCTTGTGCTTTGTTTTTTTTCACACAACTGGACTCTAAAAGGCAAAAAATCCAGGTTTATCTCATGACTCCGATAATCAGAAGTTATGAAAGCGTAACAGCATTAGAGCATATGAATGCCAGTGTCTCAACAGTCATCTGTTTTCCAAAACAAGTGATATCAAACTTGCAAACAACTAAACCCATTTGAGTAAATCATTCCACAGACCTGACTGTCCCTATATTTTGAATGAAGAACATAATGAATTTTACCTAGGCAGCTCAACTGGAGAGCTCTACCCATTATGTAGAGGTGTTTGATTATTTTAACAGCTTTGATAGCAAACTCATAGAACTTTAATACTGTGTGCAACTTATCAGTGAATAATTTTTATATTTATTGATGTTCTTGATAAAATAAAAATATATTTTTTACTTACTGTAATATTATTTGATGGAGCTCTTATCCAAGTGTGGACTGAAATGGCATTAGAATTTTGTCATCTATCCAAAAAGCTGGATTTTAGTAGACAAAGAATCCAGAATATTCATATTATGCAATCTTTTATAATCAGTCTTTAAACTCAACTTTTAAGTTTGTGCGTGTGTGTATATATATATGTACATAAACACACTAAGTGGAAATAGGTAACTTGAGAGGAAAAATGTCTTATTTTCCTTGAACTTTTTTTTAATAAGAGGATTTTTTTTCAATAAGATAAATTTTCTTTCCAAAAACAAGCTGTCATTTGTATCCTGTTTGGAGAGAAATTTTAAAGGGCTTAGCCTTGTTAGGTATGGACAACAACTTGACAGGCAAACCAGTTTGATCAGTTAGTATATTTGCATGATTTGAGCTTATTATTCTTATTACCGGTAGTGTGTGCTATGTCAATTCTTGCCTTTACAGCACCACTGTTTCCTGAGAGGATCCAATACTTGAGTACTTCTAAGCACTCACCATTACCCTCTAAAGTTGAAGATTCCTCCTTTTAGAGCTTAAACAAAGAACAGGCTGAGAGGATTTAGCAATTTCAGAAATAACGAAATTGGTGTTTTGGATAAGGTTTAAATTACATCTGATGTTTCATCCTTCTTTGATGATGGCCGTTGCTCAGAGAACAGTGCGTGGAGGGTCCCTGAAAGCAGGTGTTCAGTAACTGGAGGTCAGGCTATTAGTAAGTGTACTTAGAGGCTGGCCTATACCCAGAAGCATGAGGCTTTATCTCTCTTCCAAAGTTTTCATTAGCATTAGCTATAATAGCTCTGGATAATCGTGTTATTTGTTTAAATCTCCAATTCTTCTCTGAATGTGGCTAAATTCTTGGCTCCAGCAGCACCCTGGTACAATGAGCTCCTCACAGGCCTAATCAAGGTCACCCTGGGCTGGCAGTAGGGCTACCAGTGAGATGTTCAGTGAGGTGTTCAGATGTGGGCTGAGCATGGAGGAGGGATCCTTGCAGTTAGAGGGATGCTTCACTGAGCTAAAGTGAAGTATGGACTGAAGCATCTTGCTGAGTGAAAGCTGTACCCAGATCTCCTAACTTCTTTGTGAGCTGGCTTTTATAGACACCATCTGCTAAAATGTTCCTGAAATGTCCTGCCTTGCTCCACCTTTTTGGAACTACGTATCTGTACTGGTTTGGCCTCCTTGCCATCTGAAGTCACTGGGGTGGAGAGGTGTGGACCTATCATTAATTTGCAGCCCTGCTGCAGCACTGTCATAGAAGCAGGCAGATAATTTGGGCTGGTGATGGCTTAGAGGATCACTGCAAGATTTGCTTGACGAAGGCAGCTGATCTCTTCATGCACACAAACAGGTTACTGCAACTCAGCGATCTCCTGCAGGCACAGGTGGCCAGGGAAGCGCACTGAGCCTGGAGATGATGCAATGAAATCTGTCTTAGCTTGAGACCACGCTTAAGGACAGGAAATATAAACCATACCAGCTTGCATTTGCCACACACAGGTAGGTGCTTAGAAGGGCTCAGCTGACACCAAGTAACTTGTTAGGCTGGGTGAACCAGATGTTGCCTCCGAGCCCTCACTCAGCTGCTGTCCAGGCAATAAGAACATGAAAGCACACCAGCAATTTGATTGGTATTCTGTGTTTATATTTCATTTGTCTGTGTTTTCTCTGGTATATGTACATTTTAAACTTTATAAAATCATTGTAAAAAATAACTGAAATTCCATGTGATATCATGTATATCTATGCTGTTTTATTTTTGTATTTTCTGCCTATCCATTATTCTATTTTAATACCATACTAATATTAATAGTCTATTAAAAGTCTATTTTAATTGGCAGAATTGATGATAAATCTATGCATCTCAGTTGTAAATAATAACATTTTAAAAAATTCCATTGAATTAAGGCATTACAGGCTGTGTTGTGCTCTACATAAAAGTGAAACTCATTTTACAGTGATAATTTTCAGAAATTCCTCACTCTTTCTCTGTCATTAGTAGAGACCTTTTTCTCTGAGAGAAGAGATAAAATTGAAGTTGCAATTACATTGACAAGAATCGAGGAAAGCACAACTGCATCCTGGATTCCACCACTTCTCTTTGTGTGGCATATACCACACAAAGATGGAAAGGATGTCAACCTTGAGCACCAGACTTGTTATCAACATACCTTTTAAAAACGACAATGTTGTCTGAGATAATGAAACTACAAGGCAATAGTTTTTGCAGAAAGACATTCACAGAATCATGGGAGATGCTGAGTTGGGAGGGACCAACAAGGATCATTGAGTCCATCTCCTGGCCCTGCACAGGACATCCCCAAGAGGCACACCACATGCCTGAGAGCATTGTCCAAACGCTTCTTGCGCTCTCTCAGGCTTGGTGCTGTGACCACTTCCCTGGGGAGCCTGTTCCAGTGCCCAACCACCCTCTGGGGGAAGAAACTTTTCCTAATATTCAGTCTCAACCTCCCCTGACACAACCTCAGGCCATTCTCTCCAGTCCTGTCACTGGACAGAGAGCGATCAGTGCTTCTCCTCTTCCCCTCACAAGGAAGTTGCAGACTGCAATGAAGTCACCCCAGTCTCTTCTCCAGGGTGAACAGAACAACTGACATCAGCTACTCCTCATACAGCTTCCCCTCAAGGCCCTTCACCAACTTTGTTGCCCTCTTTCGGATGCTAATAGTTTTATATCTTTTCTTATATTTTGGTGACCAAAATTCAGTATATTAGAAATGTATGTATTCAAAAGATTGCCATATAAAATGACACAGGGTTTTCACACCACAGCTGTTAATGGTACCTTTGAATGGTAGCTTTGAATGTCTTGAAGAGTAACCTACACCATCATATTGATCTTATCTAATATGATATAAATGACAGCATAATCCAGAGACATGCTAATACACATCTCTCTGTGTGTATGCATATCTATGTACACATATACATACAAATCAATTTCATAGATCATAAGATAATTTTATATCCTACTTAAAAAAAAAAAATACAAACCACTGACATTCTGCACAGAGTTTTTTGCCAGACTTTTGTATTCCAATTAATTCTGGGCTATGGAATAAATACAGAGTTGTTAGCTACAGAGTTAACAGCCCAGTGGTGTATGAATCATTGTGTTAAAAAAGTGAGAGTTTGTGGCTGTCTCACAATTGCAACCTTTAGTCTGATAAAGGGACTGAGTTTGACTACATATTGCATATTCCAACATAGCTTCCATATCCATCAGCTCTGTGAACAGTCAGTGCTCAGATGCACATACATGTTTCTACCCCAACAAGCTCAAAAATTAATAATAAATTGATATAATTCCCTCTCTCAAGGATATTTTTTTAAATATAGATCCATACAGCCTAATAAAATCCAAGTTAAAGTCTATCCTTGGGACCCTCCAGCAAAAATCTTAGATGGACTGCAGTGCATTTTACACCAAGTGTATTTGAACAGTCACCTGGGAATACATGAACACAGTGCAACTCAAAAAGCAATAAGGCAAGGTCCAGAATGTCTGCCAAGGGTAAAATCTAATAACAGGGGGGTCAGTAATACTATGGGAAAAGTAAAATGGCTTGTCCCTGAGGCCAGACAGCAGTGAAAGCATTATACAGCACAGATTTAGTCTGAAATGTGCCAGTTCCAAAGGAAATTTGTTGTACCTCAGATTCAATAAACAAAGTGTAAGAGCACTCACTGAGGCTGCAGATGGAAGCATCACACTAATTGCAGGAATGCTACTATGGAGCTACCAACAAAAGCCTGGACCAAACTGACAGTGCAGCAGTTTTAACCCCCTTCAGGTACTGAAGGGTATTTGTGCAATGAGAGTCAGTTACAGTGCTACACACAGGCATGTCTAAGTCAAGCTAAAATATTTCTGATAATCAGTAACCTGCATTATGCCCCTCCCATGAGGGTCCATTTGAAATGCCCACAGGATGAATTTAGAGAATAGTCTACCCTGTCCTCCACAGAGCAAATCTCCTTTAAGAACAGGGCTGAATCACATCAGTGAAACTTTTGTCCAATTCCTGTAGATTTAAGTCTGGTTCTTGAAGACGATCAATCTTTAATGGTGCTCATGCAGAAGCACCAACTTCATTGCAGGGAAATCTGTAAGAGTAGATCTTAAATTAATGTGCATGGTCTTACATAATTTCCCTTGTAACTGTAAATTGAAACCATGGAACAAAACAACAAAAGATGCTACCTTTACCTGATAAAAGTTCATTAGGAGTTTCTTTTGTAAGTTGTATTCATGGTCATTTCAAATATCACAGAAGCACTGAGGCAGGAAAGTACTTCTAGAGATCACTGAACTTAACACCCCGTTCAAAGCAGGGCAGGTAAAGGCAGGCATGAAGACTTCACAATCTCTGGGCAATGTGTTTCAGTGTTTGACCACACAGACAATAAAAAGCATATTTTTATGTTTAAATAGAATTTTTTTTTTTTTTTTTTTTATTCTTTACAGATTCTTTAAGATCTCCATGAGCCTTCTCTACTCCAGATGAACTGTCCCAGCTCTCTTGTCTCTCCTTGATGCTCCAAACTCTTAATCATCTTTGTATTCCTTTGCTGGGCTCAGTTATCCTTGTTTGTTTTACTGGGGAGCCCAGAATTGGATAGGGCACTCATCATCCACTGTTCTCCCTTTATCCCCACGCAGTGATTTCATCAGAGGTGGCTATCCACTGGGTAAGACCTGACATATCCTTCATAAACCTACACTGACTACTCCAAATCACCTTATTTTCTTAGCTGTGTTTTGAAATTACTCCCAGGAGGATTTGCTCCATCACCTTGCCTGAGATCAAAGTGATGCTTACCAGCCTGTAGTTCCACGGATTCTCCTTCTTTCTCTTTCTGAAGATACCAGGGGAGGAACCTGGGTGCTCTCACCTGGGCTGAATATGTATTATTCCACTGAATCTATGTTTTACGGGACCCTATGATTGAGAAGACAAGAAGAGGACCAATGGGATGCTGTTGGAATCCATGGAGTGGTGACATATTCCTACTTAATCTGTCACTCTCTTTCTCTCCTTGCTCATCTCTTTTTATAATTCTTTCTCTCTCTGCCTCACATTTACTGTTAAATAAAATTCATACTATTCACTTCAGCATATGGTCTCATTTGCACCTTAATTTGGGCAGAGGCATCTCTCTAATAATTTTAATAATCAGATTTTACCAAGGCTCAGACTGTGTGTATATCTCCATCCCCAGTCACCTGCCCCTTCCATCTTTTGTACACATTTCTTTTTTATTTCAGAAGCTCCTTATTCACCCTTGCAGGCCTCCTGCTGCCTTTGCTTGATTTGCTACATGTGGAGGAGATGGACTATTCTTGAACTTGGAGGAGGTTATTCTTGAAAATCAATTGGCTCTCCCTGACGCCTCTTCAGTCCAGGGCCTTCCAGAGGATTTTCCCAAGCAGGAACAGGCTGAAATCTGTTCTCCTGAAATCAAGGCTTGCACCCTGACTTTTGCCTTTTTCCCTCTTCTCGGGATCCTGAACTTCACTGTCAGGGTTGCCAGCCAAAGCTGCCCCCAGTTCTCACATCTCTGCCCAGTACTCCCTTGTTTTTAAGTATGTGGTCCAGCAGAGCATCTTCCCTCATTAGCCCATTCATCTGTACAGGAAGGTGTCACCAACACACTCCAGAAACCTCCCAAGACACAAGTAAGACACAATAAAGGTGTTTATACAGTGCTGGGCTTGGGTTCCTTCCACCTTTTACTAGTTGTTATTTAGCCTGCTATTGGAGTAGCTCTTCAGGGCTCAGCGAGAAAGGCTCCTGTGCTGAACAATGCTCCAGCCCTGGATGGTGGACAGGCCTGCCCCTGGAAACCTTATCTCAGCGGGAAAGACAAACAAAAAACAGAGATAAGGAGGATAAGTAACACTGTGTGGCTCTCAGCTCATCTGGTGAAGGGTTTCCAGACTGGAATTTTTGTCAGTGTTCTCAACTGCAAGAAAATAAAAAAACCCCAGTCCTTTCTGTTTGTATATGCATACCCAGAATACATTTCCTCTATATATAAATATAAGGAATAACAGGGCATGTTACAAAGCAGCTGAAACTTTGCATTTTTCTCAGATCTTCCCGTTTTGTAGCTTTTTTATAAATACATTTCAAAATAAGAAAAAATCCCTAAGTAATTCAGAAATACCACAAAAGTTTAGTTTTCTCACATTTTTTGAACACTTTTATTCTTGTTTTAGCACTCTTTTCAAACAAAAAAAGAAAAAAATAACCAACAAACAAAAAACCGAAAAAAAAGACCCCAAACATACAACCCTACCCATTCTGGAAGTTATCTTATCAGTGAGACAGCTGCCTTCTCAACTGGTAACCAGACTCCCAGCTGTGACTTTTTTACCAGATACATAACAGAAGAGGGCCATCACCTGTCCTGGTAGAGCCAGAATTTCTTTTCTTTGTGGAAGTGGGACTGCAGAGAAGGGTGTAAACAAATTAGAGGGTAAACATGAGCTTTGTCATACGTGATTGTTCATGGGTTCAAGACAGCACACAAATTAACACTGAGGAAGGGAACTGTACTTGGAGACCTGTAGTTGAACTCTTAAGCCAGAGATTTTGTGGTAATTAACATTGCTTCTCTCTAGCAGCAGTGCAGCAAAATTCAATCCAACACCTATAGAAGGAGAAAGTAATTCTATTTTAAAACATACATCAACACTCTGACACCCACCTTCTTACAAGTGCCATGCTCTGTGTTAAGCTATCCTTCTTACCTATACCCACATATATCACAGTGCTTTGGCCAAGCTTTCTTGCAGCAACAGGAAGGAAATGGATGCCAGCTACTCAGCCCCCACCATCTTCTCATCCCTAGGTCAGCCTTCAGGTGCTGCTTTTGGAGGAGTCTCGTACTGCTTCATATCTGTTCCACTTCCACGAAACATTAGGTTTTGCTTATTAAAGCATCTAGTCTTTTTACCTGGAAGCTGCTGAAAAGGGTTTGTCCTTCTTACCATCACCTCTTAGTGGCATTTAGGGGTTCTCATGTAAGAAAAGCTGGACATAACCTGGCAATATGTGCTCACAGTGCAGAAAGCCAACCATGTCCTGGGCTGCGTGGCCAGCAGGGCAAGGGAGGGGATTGTGCCTCTCTACTTCACCCTTGAGAAACTCCATCTGGATCACTGAGTCCAGTTCTGGAGTCCTCAACACAAGGACGATGTCTTGAAGTGAGCCCAGAGGAGGCCACAAAGATGATCGGGGCCTGGAGCACCTCTCTTACAAAGACAGGCTGAGAGAGCTGGGGCTGTTCAGCCTGGGGAAGAGAAGACTTTGGGGAGACTTTACTGCAGCCTTCCAGTACTTAAAGTGGCCTTATAAAAAAGAGGGAAAGGGACTTTTTAATGGGTGGATAGCAATAGGACAAGGGGGAATAGTTTCAAATTAAAAAAAAAGAGATTTAGGTTAGATACTAGGAAGAAATTCTTTCCTGTGAGAGTGGTAAGTCACTGGCACATCTTGTCCAGGGAAGCTGTGGATGTCTCATCCATGAAAATGTTCAAGGCCAGGTTGGCTGGGGCCCTGCGCAACCTGGCATACATGCTTAAGCGGGGAGGGAAGGGAGTTGGATCTTTAAGGTCCCTACCACCCAAACCACTGAATGATGTTTTTTTTTCTTTAGATTGTCTGTTTTTTTAGGATGTCCCTTGCTTTATTTAGTTTAGTCTTGGTTTCCTGTTCCGGGTATCCCAATGTACTTCATGCAGATGTGCTGGGAACTTAATTTGCTGTCAACTGAGGTGCCATCAGCACCTGCCTTTCCTATAGCTCATCTCCTGTTATCCCTCCTGGTTCTTCCACATCCTGAGGGTCCCATTCATTTTCCATTTGGAGAAGTTTTAATGCTACTTTTACAAACCTCTGCATTCCTAAAGGGTAAGATGGAGCTCATGTTCTGATTTGCCAGCCTCTTTAATTAAAAAAAAGAAAAAAGAAAAAGAAAGTAATCCTTTCAATATTACAGCGTAAAAATCAGCCCCTAACAATCAGGAAAATGCAATCACCCTATTTCTACTTTTCCTCAAGGCAGCAAACATAGAAAATAGATATGTTCTGTGAAAAGAACATTTCATTGCTTATATTTTATCATCCCGCTGCTGAATTTTATGCATTTGATTTGGCCTTTTAGTCCATTTGTTGCAATTCATTTTTTTCCCCTCCCACAACTGGATACAGGTATTATTCTGCTGAAATTTAAACCTGTGCATATAATCCCAAAGTTAATAGAGGGTTTCAGAAAAGCAGACAGAAATGTAACTGAGTGACGAAACTCAGCAGCCTTATTAATGTATGAGATTTAGAAGGAAATCTTAACGAAAGTAAAATATAGTACAGAGACTGAAGACTTAGTCACCCAAATGTCAAGCTTTTGGAGTATTCCTGTTCATGCCTAAACACCTATAGGGAGAAGTGAGAGAGTCCCAAAATAGGATCAGGATTTTAACTGGGCTTCAGACTTTCCTGAATCGTGATGCAGAGATGGGTCTGGAAGCAAGAAGTGGTGCAGTCATACCAAGAGCAGAGTACTGAGTCAAAAGTCAGGAGACAAAGTTGGTTTGGGTATCACTGTTCCCAGGTGAAGTAATGGCCTCCCAGAGGAGGTGTGCTTTCAGGAAGATTTGCCTTCTGAGATATTCAGCTTCCTTCAGTCATCAGTGCTAATGAGAAGAAAAACCCTAAGGAATCCCATGTATAGTCCAGACCAAAAATCCTGTTTATTCCAGTGAAATGCTAAACAGAACAATAGAAGGGGACATCATTTTACATTAGTGTTACAAGTGTTAAATAAGAGAGTAATAGAAAAGTTAATTAAATGAAGTTTTAAAAAATCCACATACTGTATCCTTATGTATCCTTTGCTAAATATAAGGGTTCTGTACAGTTAGTTCATGGTTTTGGGAAGTTTTTCCCATCTAACACAGAGAACATCAAGTTAGGAACTGCTGGGCACTTAAGAATGTTCAATGTTTTTCAAGATTCTGAAATCCTCCTAGGGCAACAACTTTTAATATCTTTGGTGGTTATGACAGTACTTACAATTTATCACCTGTCATATTACTAAAGTGATATCAGCCCCTTCTACACAGCCCTTAAAAGTATTCTCTATTTAATGAGGTAAGTCAGAGGTCCCAAGGATCACAAGCATGCACAAATATCTTAAAGTGCAAATAGCAAAATATGCTTGAAGAGGAGTGAGCTAAACTATGAGCCTAGTGAAATGTTGCCATGAGAGACAGAGTTTAATTTAGCTTGTGCATCTCATGCTAAATAGCATCTGCTGGATCAAGCCAGCTGATCCAAATGAAACAATTAGGAGTAATTGGCAGAAATATGTGTCAGTGCCTTTCCTATTACAGACATAGAAAAATTCTGCATATGCACATAGGCTTCAACCTCTCCTCCTCCTGCACCACCTGTCATTCAGAGGGGACTGATAAAAACTGATGCTCTGCTCATGTCCTGCACCTGACCACCTCCTAAAGTTGCAGATTATTAATATCATTTTACTGTCATTAAATAACTGTCATTAAAGTACAAATGTAATTTGTACTTTTTTTGAAACCTAAACATACAGATACACATGCTCACACTGCTTTAGCCAACAGCACATACAGAAGCCATAGTAATCAGCAGAGAAATTTCAGCCTACTTGAGCTGAAGTGTCCAATACCTTCTTCTCAGCACATAAGATACTCTGGCTCTCAGTGAAACAGAGGCATTTCACTTAAAACTCACTGTTCAGAAGGGGTAGTCAAGTACGTTGCGTTATCTCATACTGCAGTCAAAGCTTTCACCTTTTATTTGTTTATGACATGCTGCCCATATTGCTCAGGATATGGAAAGGACTTGTGTTTTCTTTTTAATATGCTTAGGCTCACCCCCAAAATTTCAAATTCAAGGTCCAAACTGAGATCAACTTCTTTTAAAGTAACTTGATACATCTACATGTGTAATGAATGGACGGCAGTAAGGAAGACAACAGTTAGCCATGAATTGGTCTGGGTAAAAGAGTGTTCATACCCACAGGCTTTTGGACCTCATTAAGACATTTTGTTTTACAACTCAAGTGTTATTTTGCTCTCATGGTGCAAATGAGAGCATTAGTAAAGCTGTGTTGCCAGACACACGATGAGGACAGACCCCTCTGCACAGCCTAAATCCCCCTCAGCTGTCCCTGCCCCACTCCTGCAATGCCCTGGAGTTCCAACAGTCACCAGCAGATCTGGGCAAACTCCCCCCAAAACTTCCCTCCTCACCCACTGCTGCAGCACATCCCTGAGAGGCTCCTGGCATTGTATCATGCTCTTCATTACACTGTGGAGACCACACCATTCCCTAGGTGTTTATCATGCTCCTCATTACACTGTGGAGACCACATCAATCCAAAGTGAGACAGTTCCAGTGGTATCAGGCAGCTCTATCCCTGCAGGTTGTCTAGATCAGAGTTAAATACGTCCCACTCATTCAGGTGAAAGTAAAATCAGTCATGGCTTTGATGTTTTAACAGGATTTTTAAGACATACCAGAAATGGTTTTTCTGAAGAAATTAATAATTTGATAGGTGTAAAAAAAAAAGCTATGATGGCATTGTTTTTTCCTAAAAGCAAAGAATGAAAAACTGAAGACTGAAAATCTTAGTAAAAGGTGCTCTTTTGTAGACTGAAACTACTGAGAAAATGCTTCCTTAGTCCATCTTCCTTTTTGTCTTCTAAAATAAATAACACCCCTCCCTCAGCATTTGTCCCTTTTAAAATACAAAAATTGAGGAAAAAATGCTTTTCAAAATTCTGCATTTGACATTCTTGGAAATGTTCCATTAACAATACCTCCAGACTAAATCTACAACCTTGTTTTAATCACATCTCGATCAAAGTAGTTTAGAAATACATCTTGGTATTTTCAGACGTCATAGGAAGGCTGATGTTAGCAGAACTCTGAAAAGTAGTCTAATGTTCTTAACTCCATTTCACAAGCTAGTTTTAAACCTCCAGCAAAGGACAAGAAGGCAATGGATAAAATGTAAGTCATTAAAAAAAAAAAAGGCAAGAAGATATCACGCTCTAATATTCTCCTGAGCTTTCCATTTTAATAAACTCCATTAGTGCACTGGTTTTCCTGTCTTCCCAAGACCCCTAGAACAACACAACACAACTTTAAAACTATTCAGTCCTAAATCCAACACTTTGAACAAATCTAGAAAAAGATCTCTGCTGTTGCTTTATATGAATTTTACTTACACTGCAAAGTTAGACTGACAACTTTGGAAGTTAAATGTCACCTGGTGTTTCAAGTTCTCAGGTCATAGAGCAAGAAAGAGTCATGATGACCCTGACATGTCTCCTTCATAAACTAACTGCACGGGTCTCTGAGCAATTCTGGTGTCAGGGGCAGTCCTCAGACTGGAAAATCATCCTGCTCCAATGATGGAGACTCCACCAAAGCTCTTAATAATTTTTAAGGATTTATTACATTCACTTTTAAACAGATGTATCTTACTTGTCCTCTGTATGTACTAATTTTCAAAACACAAAACTTTTAATATCTCTGTTTGCTGGGCTTTATTTCCCCTGTAAGTATTTATCAGTCATGACATTATCTATTAAGCTTCCATGATAAGTCAAACATATTCAGGCTTTACATGTTCACTACAAGACATCTGCCAACCCTACAATTATTCTCCTGAGTGATAGCATGTTTTCCATTTCAGCTAATGCACTGTTTATAGGAAGAAGCTGCATAAACAATCCACATCCACATACCAGCTCCATCAGGCTGGCTGGCATTCTTCTGTGCAACTCTGGGATACAGAAAATGGGGACATGCACACACCACAGTCTGCCAGAGGCAAACAACGTCTGATGACAGTGACTGGGGGCAGTGACAGTGACAGACCACTGTGAGAACACTCCCATCTTCCTATTAGCACCGGTGCAGCTGCCACACACAAGCACTGACAGACAGACGAGGGAACTGCTAAGAAAATAACACAGAATGTTATTCAAAACACATGTAGTTAGCATGATACAATGCATGGTGAATAGCAAGTGTTTTCATATTCGTAGTACCGTGTCAGCAACAGTTTAGTGATAAGGAATCAATTTCCTAAGGGCTCAAAGATAGTAGAAAGAAACATCTAGCTTCTATATGCTTATTCTCAAGCTAATCTCATGTGCTATGGCTACTAAAAAAATCCAGGAACCTAGCTCCTCCCCCTACCCCCCAAGGCCCTAAGCTAAAACAATCCAATGCACAGTATGACCTATTTCAGAAGTCCTTGCTCCACTTCTGGCAAAACGTAAGTTCTAAATTCCTAAACACATGTTCACAGAACCACAGAACAAGCTGAGTTGGAAGGGACCCACAAGGATCATTGAGTCCAACTGCTGGCCCTGCACAGGACACCCCAAGAGTCACACCATGTGCCTGAGAGCATTGTCCAAATGCATCTTCAACTCTGTCAGGCCGGTGCTGTGACTACTTCCCTGGGGAGCCTGTTCAGTGCCCAGCCACCCTCTGGGTGAAGAACCTTTTCCTGATATCCAACCTAAACCCTCCCTGACAAAACTTCAGGCCATTCCCTTGGGTCCTGCCACTGGTCACCAGAGAGAAGAAATCAGTGCCTGCCCCTCCTCTTCCCCTCACAAGGAAGCTGCAGACTGCAAAGAGATCTCCCCCTCAGTCTCCTCCAGGCTGAACAGACCAAGTGACCCCCAGCCACTCCTCATATAGCTTCCCTTCAAGGCCCTTCACTCTCCTCATGGCCCTCTTTCTCTAATAGCTTTGTATCTTTCTTATATTATGGCACCCAAAACTGCCCCCAGCACTGGCGGTGAGGCCGCTCCAGCTCAGAGCAGAGCAGGACAATCCCCTTCCCCTTGCCTGGCTGGTGATGCTGTGCCTGATGCACCCGAAACACCCTCCTGGCTGCCAGGGCACTGCTGACTTGTGTTCAACTTGCCATCAATGAGGCTTAATATTTTTTGGGAGGCGATTGAAAAAACTGTGAAGCTATCCTTTCCCTGCCCCTCAACTTGAGCAAACTAGAGTCCAGGATTTCTAGCAAAATTCTGCTACTGAAGTAAAAAGTGAGTTTTCCCTTCTAAGTTTAATGGGGTAGTTTGATTACAGACAACTGTTCCTTTTTTCTGCATTTTATGAATTTCCCTACACCTAGAAAAACCGCCCATGAGACTGTATTTCACACAGAAAAATACCAAGTAACTTCGGGCACATTTTAATAGAAGGTTACTAAAGAAGTTAGCTTCTATGTATGAAACTGGCACTCACCTTTATGCCATTTTTGTTTCCTCAGGTGAACAGCAAAGACCAGTGCTGTGTTAACAAAACACTGCGCTGCAGCTGAGAAATAGTTAATTCCAAGTGTTGCAATCCCTCCTCTCAACCCTATGTTTCTACCTTGTATACTTGAAAGAAATAGAGCAACAGATTAACAGAAAGGATTTAAACAGGATTACAGGGGAATTACAAATTACTCAATGAGTTGTCCTACATCCACAGCAAGGACTACTGCACTTCTGGACAACTTGCTTGATGCTGCTGGGATAATCTCAGCTTCAGATGCAAGATTACTAGCTCTTCTGCCCTCTCATCCTTCTTTCCCACCAATTTAGATTCTGCTGAAGTAAAATGTTCTTGACAGAAAGCTCAAAACTCATAGACAGGTCACCAAGAGAACTAACTTCTTCCAGAAATACGAAGTCCTTTAGGAGTGGGGTGTTCTTTATTGAACTCTGAAATGATCAACTGTTAAGCACAGCAATAAAATCCAGAACTAGAACATTTAGTAACAGCCTAAAACTTAGAATTGATTTTTATTGTCATAAGGATTTGACATGCAGTTTTCGCAGGACACTTAATAAGAGCTTTAGAATTTTGTTTTCATCAGCGTAATTGCTCATTCCCTCCCCAATACACACTTATGTTCCAAATTGCAGCGACTTCTTGATTTCTGAGAAGTAAGGCACTACACTGTCCCATCAAAGCAGTTATGGATTATCATAGCAGACACTTCCCTCTGAGATCGGAAGGTCAAGATTGCCCATGGAAAAAAACGCAACTGGTAACCAGAGGTATATCCAGTGATGAGTAACTAAACACCACTGTTGCCAAAACAGTCCTTCTGGGTGATCTACTGTCAGACTTGAGAGGAAGCCTCCAATGCCCAGAGCAGAATTAGCAGTGTTCATCTTGTCACATATGGAAACTGCTCTATTGTGGAAAAATTTCTTAAAGCTGCCTTTTCAAGCTAGGGGACAGATTTTAACCAGAATCTTCAATCATCAGTACGTTCTTATGGCTTAGGACAAGGCACTGGATGAAGACCTTTACATTACAACTTTGGAATAGGAGTTGCAGCCACTGCAATGCTTTCAATTGCACATTCATCAGTGCCACGGCGGATTCTGAAGTAGCCATCTTCTCCCCATGAGGTGCCCCAGCTGTTCTTCACAATCCAGAATTTCTCACCACTTTCTGGGTCTTTCCCATAGCCCACCAGCAAGACAGCATGATTGGTTAATTCAAAAGGATTTAAATCATCCTGCAGCCCAGTGTGATGGTAGATCCCCTCTTTATAAAGCATGAAATCATTATAAACCTCAAAGGCAACAGCCATTGGGCCATGCAGAACAAGCTCAAGTTTCATCAGGGCTTCATTGCAGCCTCCATAGAAACCACCAACATAGTGGTACTCAGACGTGTAGTAGTGGTAACAGCTGCGCTTGAAAAGGCATGGAGAGTCTTGGGCTGTGTAAGGGAAGCAGTCCTCTTCCACCACACCGAAGTCTTGGACATACTTTCCACCAATGAGATATGGGAAGCCACCATCACAACCTTAACAAAAAAAAAAAAAAAAAAAAAAAAAAAGGGTTTCTAACTTTTTTATCTCCTGCTCANGCAACCTTAACGAAAAAAAAAAGAAAAAGAAAAAAAAAAGAAAAAAAAAGTGCATCTTCCCTTGGAAATTCTGTTATTTGAGATGGGAGACTCTCTCACTTCAATCTTTCATAATTCTTTCAGATACAGTATTGAACACACTTCAGTGACCCAGATCATCCCAATACTCCAGTTAGCTACAGTCAGCTTTCTGAAACACACAAGGCAAAATTCACATCTGTGGGAGCTATTAGCTAACACTAATACTTGGACCCTTTCTCATCCAATTGCTCCTGACAACCCCTGTCAGAAAGAACAGCTAGTTACATGCAGTACAAAGATCTGTCCTAACAAGGACACAGTCCTCTAGAAAGCTTTAGTCATTGCTTTTGCTCATCTCCCCGTCCCTCTGAATATGCCACTGGGAGAATATTTAGTTCCATTCTTTCTAGGTAAGCATTGTAATCAGCTACATTTTGAGCCCTACTCCTTAGATATTTCCCATCTCACAGGCAGATGTAAAATTCAGTAACATCCTGAGCATAAGGGCGACTTCTCCTTGTTCAATCCCATTGCTGCAGTGAGGTGGGCTGACAACTCTGTTTTTGTTATTTTTAAATTTCAAATAAAGTACTAAAGTATACTAAAGTATAGCTTGCCAAACGCTTTATGAAAAAAAGTAACTTGTGTGTGATGGCGAAGGGGTGGTAGTGTATTTCTTCAGCATTATCATTACTTGAAAGGTGTCTTTATATACACCAGCATCCTTACCCTGAGAATACTGGCTGCAAGACACAACCTGCTGGGGACTGAAGACTGGTTTTTGAGTGTTGTTTGTGAGGATACGTATCCTTGCTTCCAGCATGCCCATGGAGGAAAACGCGTAACAGCTGCCACATGAGCCTGAGAAGGGGAGTAAAAGGAACCACAAGGAGCAGTCAGTAACATAAACAAGGCTAGTCACCAGCCATCAGGTACATCTATTCCTAAAGTCCACTGGAAAGAGTTAAAACCTACCAGACAGTGATTAGAACTTGAACACCAATTGAGCAAAAACTTTAAAGCTTCATTTAGCTTTTATGCATGCAATTCAAAACCCACTTCTAACAACTTCTCAAGGAACATTGAGCTTATTCAAGAATAAGAGACAAAGTACTGCTCCCTGTTTTTCAGCAGTAGCATTTAAGAGGTATCCAATTACACTATTCCTTCAGAATGAACCTTCAGGGACTGCGTTAGCAGGGCTGAGAAGGCTCTATCTACCCTTTATGGAGCACATATGCTAAGGGGCAATGAACTATTTGAAGTGAATGCTGGCAATATTGTTCTTATTTCAACCTGCCAATGGATTTAGTCCTGTAATTTCCAGTTGAAAAAATATTCCACCTCTACAGCTACCCCTAAAACAACTGACTTTTAAGAGAATAGTGGTATAAATAGCATGTTTGATATAATGGATTCATCCCCACTCCCCTTGCTTCTCAAGGGCATGTAATTGTACACTGGCTTTTCAGAAGCACCTTAATTTTCCTTCTGATTCCTGGCAGACAGTTGTCTCCTTACTTTTGCATCAAAATTTAGTATTGCTTCTAGCTTTAGGCTTCTTCACTCTCTAGGACCTTCCTTTCACTCGTTAAAAGCCTTTGGAAATGGAATGACAAGCCTCACAGGAAGAACAATTACTTGGATGAGGTCCTATTTTATCTACTGATTGTCATCAAGGTGCCTGATTTCCTTTTGTTTCCGGACGGTGGGAAAGTCAAATATTGCAGAGCTATGAAAAGGTGGGAGCCTTGAGGAACAAAACAAAATACTTTCTCTTGAACTGTGTAGGTGTATAAAAGCAGAGCTATTACAACAGCAAGACTTCATGAAATTGCACCTTCACTCAGTTAGACGCACCTCTGAAGAGAAGGGACAAAATCAGCCTGAACAGGAACACTCTTTTCCCAGCAGGGCAAAGTGAAGTAGTCAAAGATGCCTCCCACTCACTGTACAGTTGCAGCACCTGAGATGGGCCACACTGTAGAACACTTTGTTGCATTATGTGTGCAAAAACGTGAAAAATACAATTCACTCAACCGTTTCAGTCTGAAGTCTGCTGGACTGGCTGCTAAATTTCTTTCCTGTTACCACAGTGGTATTTATAAAGTCCATAGAATGACCTCTTTTGTAGGTTTTGTTTGGTTGTTTTTTTTTTTAAAGCCTGAAAGCTAAAATTCTAATTTTATGGAGCAGAATGCATGTTCCACAGACATTTAACATACTCAGCATGGACCCTCAGATTACATAAAAAGTGTAGGAAGCTCTTTTATTGGAAACAACAGACTAGTTCTCATTTAGAGAAACTCTGAAGCAACACGACAGAGAAAGGGTAAGTCTGGAACTGAGTGTTCAATTGTTTGGAAGATAAAAGAGCCCTTGGGACATTCATAGTTCACACCAGAAGAAAGTACAGGACTCACACCTACAGAGGACCATATAATTTCCTGTTGCCATCTTCCAGTGTTTCCACATAGCTAGAAATTCCACAAGTCTTTCTATGCTGCTTTTGCTACCAGGAGTACAGCTGGCAGAAATTGTCAGAAAAACTAAGTCATAAAGGAGGGACTGGTGATTTAAGTCATCCCTTCCCCACCATGCTAATGTTATGCTTCTTTCCCCCAAAAGCTGCCACCAGATAGCTACCAGTAGATGCAAGTTTATGGTGGCACAGGGAAGGGCCACATTAACAGAGCTCACTCCGGGCCTCCATTATATAAACATATAATTTGAGCATCTCACACCACAGTGCTATAAACACTCCCTACAGAATCAACACATACCAGCATAGCATCCTTTTAAGTTCTTACCAGTATTTTATATTTATCACTGTCTGCAATTTTCCTCGTGACTAATATCTCCTCTTGCAACTAGCCAGTTAAGTAACACCTGAATTTATCAGGGTGATAAGACTTGGAGGCAGTATAAACCATTTTCATGGGTTTATTTAAAGCTGCATGATAATTTGCCACCAAAAGAAATCAGGGAAAAAATTAAATGTACATCAGTCAGCGTGCAGAAAACCATGGCTAAGATTGTTTGGACAAAACCTGACACCTGTGTTTATGCAGGGTACTGTGGTAATTGGCTTTCACTCCAGCAAGTCAGTGCTGTCTGGACAAGCCAGTAACACCACCTATTTTGGTACAGCGTTGTTAGCCAGGACTCCACCCAGTTTCCATGGTTTATTCACAGTAAAGGTGCAATCTGCCAGCTGCAAGACCCTAGGCAAAACCTTCTGGTTAGCAGCAAATTACAAACTACATCAAAGGAGCTCTAGAACATTGAATTCAGTGGTTTTATTTATTCATTTTTACCTTGATTCCGAACAGGGCTGACATAATTGACACCATTCACATTTCTCCAGTCCCAGGATTCTGGCAAGCTTGAAACTTTCTTGAGTAACTCAGGTGTTAGAGGTGCAGGCTTTGGTCTAAAGTGGAGAAAATGCTTTTGAGAAACATATCACACTCTAGGCAAGGAAACAATTATGTAACGCTCAGTTTTCATCTTTGGCTTCTACTAGTTGGACTTGCTTCACACTATGCAATTTAAAATAGTCTCCATCTAAACTGACTGTGTGTGAAGAGATAAGCTTAAGGAGGATGCAAGACCTACTCAAATTGCTCCCTGAGGGAACTATATCATTAACTATTCACTGCTGAGGAATACATTCAGAGCAGGTAGTTCAGTTTGCAAGTTGCAGTGTGAGCTTCAAAGAGCTCTGGGTGGCAAAATCCATTTGTATAACAAAGAAAGCAGGGCCCTGTGGCCCAGCTAGGTGACAGGACACTCAAAGAGGACCCCAGACTTTCCCACACTTAAGGCTGGAGGTATAAAAGCCTAGGGGCTCCTTTGTTTGGGGTCACTCCTCAGAGGGACCTGGTTCAAACTGCTGTTTTATTATTTAGTTATCATCAAGATTGAATTATTTTAAAGATCTGGACATCTGAGACTCTGCTATGGGAACCCTGGGGCCAAGCAGGTAAGGAACCCTGGTGTGATTGTGAGTGTGGGGTGTGGCTGCAAAGCGGCCTCGGTCCCAGCTCAGGTGGTGCGAGTGTGGCTGCCAGAGTGGCTCCTGGGTGGTCCAACAGGGGAGTTTCCTTAACATCCACGAGCTGCTGAGGTCAAGTACTTTTGCACAGATCTGATGTGCTGAGGTAACTCTCAGAGATTGCAGCAACACAGTTCTGCAACAGTTATTTTACTGCAATCACAAAGTATGCAGAATATCTGACTGCAGAAACCATCTTGCCTTGGCAGCATGCACTGACAGCAACTACAGTTTCACTTCATGCACAGGCATGGCTTACACCAACAATTCACTAACTGCAGTCCCACTTGCCCTGGAGACTTCTCTGGAGAAGGTTTTACTGTGACTTTTGAAGAAGTATTGAATGTTACCTGTTCTCATCTACCACCTGCAGCCAAGTGATGCTCCTATCAGCAAGACAAGAGCTTCCTGCATTTATTCCTTTCACATAACCTGATGCTTGTCCTAGGTGCCATTCACAAACAACAGACTCTGGAGTCTGTTTTGAAAGCAGAAGAGGGCCAACCAAATACTGTCATAGTACTGCATAGGTGAAAGAGAGCTCCCAAATAGCTTACTGTATTTAAGATCATCTACAAGGTGACTTCTATCTATACATCTGCATGATATTCCCATGCAAATCAGCATTTTTATTCTGTAGTAGGAGCTTCTTCAACAAACATATGATTGCTGCAGTTTGGAAAAGTAAGTAGCGTTCCTACTCACAAAAAATACCAAGAGCTGAAAAAGCTAAACTATGAAGATGGTAAGACAGCTACAAAGAAGGAGATCTTTAGATCAAAAAACTCTACTTCTCAGCTTTTGTAGAGGACTGTGTACCAATCCCCATTACCACTCTCAGCTAAGTGATGTGCAAGACCCTAAAGGCATTCTCAGAGTTACTTTCATGCTTCTTCACTGAGACACTCTACTCCTGCTAGAGGACTCTTGTTGCAGGCGTGGCAAATTATCAAAGTAACCAGTGAATTCCCTCAGAAATCTTTGATATTCATGTTTAGGAGCAGAGAGCAGTTCACAGCTTTTCAACTGCAATTATGAACTAGCAAACCAAGATGAAGCACAAGCAGAAACTCCTGACTATGGCAAGCAGCTAATGAGCAGACAGGACACTGAGATGGTAACTGAGACTGTCCCCACTTCTTTGCTGCACATATGACTTCAGCAGTGAGTTACTGGGCAAGACTAAAGGGTGGGTGACTATTTGTCCCAACTGCTTGAGACAACAGATGCTCAGAATAATCACTCAAATGAAAAATATGTTTGCACCTCATGAACATGAAATGGAAGGCCTTGAAACTTGATTAAACATCTGAACTAAACACAGCTACGAGCCAGGACAAATACAAGCAGACTCTTGGCAGCAGTGGGGTTTGTTGCAGAACGAAGTGTCTTATTACCTTGAAGCTCTGGAATAGAGACCCCCAGCTCTTTTAGTTAGTTCTTCCAGGGCAAAATTCTCATACTCCTTGTATCTTGTTGCTCTCCATGACTTCTGGTGAGCATTGATAGCCTTTACAAAGTCGAAGTTGTGCACGTAACGTCTGTGGGAGAGTCTGCAAACAAAAGGAACCAAGTAAAACAGTAAGAAAAAGACTGGGATTGAAACTAAAGCTGTTCTCTAAACTCAATATGTAACTCTGGGAGTGTCTTCTGGTAGGTACTGTTAAAGAAACATGGAATTATTGGATCAAGGCAAGGTTTCTAAAACTTGAGACAGACTAGATATAACCATCTTCCCTAGATATGCCAGGTTTATAAGAGGGCTTCACCACAGACTGAAGGAGAAACCGATGCAATAGGTAAACCCTCCTCTGTTCTTGTGCATTCAGGTTTATTTCCAACATTATCACTGGCATTAACTTTGCCCTCAGTACTGGAATTGGTTCTTATGATTTTAGCTAAAACCACAAGCACTGTTATGAAACATTTTATTCCAGTAAAAGGTCACTTATCTGTTGCTTACCTTCCCCTGGGCTCCGGGAGAGGTAGCTCGTTGATGCGAACATCAGATGGAGATGAAGAAATCTTGTGTCCTATGAAACAAGCCCAGTTGTGGCCAAGTACATCATGCACCCATCCTGGTAGGGTCTCATTACAGTAGCTGGTTACATTCTGGCCTTCCTTTTTGTACTGTAATGTGAAGAAGTTATGCTTGTGTTGAGCAGATGCATTTGTTAGTGTAGCCATAGTTCCCCACCCACTCACAGCTGCTTCTTCCTGCCTGTGTTTCACAGGAAGTGGCCAAACACACTCCAGAGGTTAAAGAGGATGAAAGAAACTGCTATTTACCAAATAGCTTCAAAAGACAATTGGGTTGTGACTTGCACTTTTAGCAACAAAGTATGCATTCATGTCAGTATCAACTAACCTGTGCTAATCATTCAGGTTCAAAAGGTTACTTTCTCAGCAAGATGTCAAAGACTGCTTAGTACTCAACCTTCTCTTCAAGGCCCTGAGATTTCTTACACCACATATGTGACCAGTCAAGCTAACTCATGATTGCCACAGAAGTTTGAGAAACTAAGAGTCAAACACAGCGAGGATGGCAAGTTTATCATCCAGTAACCTCACAGGAAGACATGTACTATTTCTGTTTTAAAATTTATGTACTATTTATGCACTGTTATTGTTTCTCAAATCAAAACCAAAGATGAAAGTTCCAGCCACTTTTTTTATGTTTGAGCTGTGATGGCAAAGCATCAAGAAACAATTTCACAAGAACTATCAAAATTAGACAGTAAGAAATGATGATCCCTTGAGAACAGCTCACTTAAAGATTGCAGCAGAGACTGCTACTAAAGCCTCAGGTCCTGAGTCCTAATACTTCCTTGTTCAGCCACACAAGTCTTCATTTTACCACTGAAGAAGAGCAATAATTTAATATATTCAGCAAAATGTGTCTTCATACAACAGGTACCACTAACACTTTGCCCAGCTACATAATTTTTCTGGATTAGTAGTTCTCTGACAACAGAATGTCTCACTGTGGGGGTGTGTGTGGCTCTTTACTCACTACTCATCTCTTAAGGTTAAAGTGTTTTGTATAAGGTTGTAGTGTTTTGTGTTACACTACAAAGGCACCTGAAAACCCCATGCAACAAAGGCTTTAGCTTTACTCTTCTAATCATAAAAAAAAAATCACTTATACAGAATTCAAGTTTCCTAGTCCAAGAAAACTTCATTAAATCTCATCCTATTTGAGCTGCACATGTACATTTGTAGTGGGATTCTGTAACTGTTTCAACAAAATGTTTGCTCAGCTTCTTTACTGAAGAAGGTGATGGCTTAGAGTGATGGAAATGCCCCAAGATGGAAAAGATTAATTAAAGAGACTGGGAGGTTTGTGACTACGTTGAGGTTTTGTGAGAAATCTGGAGGAGAACTTATAGTGAAATAATTAGGTTTATCGATGAGCAGAGTAAAATTAAAGGTTAACACTCTGACTGTTTTGGAACAATGGGAATTTGCTTTGTCCCCAGTCTGGAGGATGCAGAGGCAACATATCTACACCCAGCAAGTGTGTTTGCTGGCTGGAGCAGGGTGGGGGCACTAGAAGGCTGAGCTGTTGCCTTGTACTATTCTTCCTATCTTACTGTGCAAGATTGTGCAATGTGGGAAATAACTACACTTGGGCAAATACCAAGGGCAAGGTCCAGAGCTGACTTTTGAGAAACACCCTCTTCACAACAGCAGAACTAGAAATCCAGACACTTCCAAAAGCAACAGGTAGTGACTTTACATCTAATTTACTGTGAGATCACTTTTCTGGCTCTACATGATCGTAGAAATTAATACCTGATCTTCCCTATGTAAAAGCTGCCACAGATTAAAACAGTACAGCTATTATCAATAAGCACAAGCTTTCAATCTGAATACCTTAAGATTATCAGAGGAACAGGACTGTTGCCTGCAACAATCCTGCCTTGCATAGTGTTACTCTGAACTAAAACAAATAACACATATTTGGGATTTATCTTCATGGAAAAAAAGGCAATGAGTTATCTGCTAAAGAGCAAATTAAAACAACAAAACCAACAAAAGATGTGCTTTTCTCCTAGAAATCCCTCTCCCTCTCCAGAGATAAAATTCATTGCTTTGTTAAAGACGTAGACAGATAACCAGAATAGCATTCACACCATCTGTGCAACTCATCTTTCGGAAAAGTGAATGTAGTGAATTTCTTGCACTCTTCCTTCAGTTCACATGTATCAACAAAACTAGAAAGGAGGTGAAGGGACAGCCAGTAGCAATGTTTCAATATAAACAAGATATAAAAGCCAATTTCAGACAGTCTGTGTAGAAGCTTAAAATTAGTCAATTCAAGTGCTCTGTAGCTACCCTTTTCTTAGAGTGGCAGACTAAGCTACTACTGAAATGACTTTGAAAAGTGGACGTGGAGACTTTGAGACCATAACACATGAATGACATTTGGAAAAAGGGAATTTCAACTCCAAAAAACAATGCATCTAGGAAATGAAAATATACCTACATAAGGGCACAATTTGCTTCCCCTCCCTCCGACTTTTAATCGAGAACCACTGATGTAGACAAGTGGCAGACAAGCCTTTAAAAAAAACCTCATCAGTGCCATAAGAATGATGTCCACTGCTTACCAGAAGGTACACCATAAAATCATTGCTAAAACAACTTTGCTAAGAAATGCAGCATTTCTTATTTCTACTAGTGAAGGACTGACAGATGATACCTAGGAAATTTGACTATACCAGTTTTAGAGGACTGACTACGAGTACACCTGCCCAGTCATATGGCAGGGATATGGTACCATTGCACAAGCAACAGCTGACTCAGGTGGATGTGAATTACAATGTCACACTCAGCAGAAGCTGCCAGCACAGTACCCAAAACATCCACAGAGCCCAGCCCAGAACAGCATCCTTCATGGAAGATAACAGCCATACAGCTGTGATCACCAGCAACTGATGGACAACTGCTTGCATGTATTTCTCTGTGGACTTTAAAGATGGTTTTCATTTTTGAGTTAAGACCACTGCAGCTGTATCATGTGATAATGGGATCAGCCAATGCTCACATCTGCAGCATTAACTCCATCCAGCAACCTGACCAATCTAGGATAACTCCTTTAGAAAGGCACCCAAACTATATTCATAGTTCCAATTCTGAGCTTTGAAAACAGTAAACTTTAATTCTATTTCAAATGCATATTTTTCTCCATCGTGACAACTCATGTGATTTTGCCTAATGCCAAAATTTTGCCAAGCCACGCCAACATTAACCTTAAAAGACTTCACATAGCTAAACTTCAATGCTTGCTTGTTAGGTATCTGAACCCAGGTAAGCTTTTCAGTGAAGCATACTTTTAATAAAGTCTTTCCTGTGTTGGTCATCATGACAATCTAACTGCATGTTCAATTCTAGTCCTAGTAAAAATCATAATTGTTTATAGGTTTTTAAAAATCTTTAATCTCACTAAGAGGAAAGCAAGAAAGGATGGAGACCTTATTAGTCACAGCATTTTAATGAGAATTCAGCAGTGCCACATAGAGACGCAGTCATCCCATCCTCTTTGAAATCTATTGTTCTCAATTTAAGCAATGCCTGGGCAATAAGCCAAGTTCCAGGATGCAGAACTACCCTACAAATTAAACCTGAAAGACTTATCTCTCAAATTTACAAGTGTGCCTATGCATTTTACTATAGGAAGCACACATGGAATGAGAAAACAGCTGCAGACTTGCAGATGCCCTACTACACAAAAACACAGCAGATGATGTTACCAGAAAAAACTACTGCATCTTGCAAGCAAATATCAACTCCAGGTGGGTTTTCTTTACTCTAGGAAACATTCTGCAATTCTGAGTTTTATGCTTTCAGATTTACATTTTAGGAAGGCAGCAGTTGCTCACTCTGCCAGTTAAGCAAGCCCAAATTAGACAGGTTAAACGCTGACTTTCAACTGATTTGCAGGATGATTAAATAGCATTAGCAAATCTAGCACTTCTACTTTAGCAACATGAAATAAAATGCATTCAGGTTGGGTTTTTTTTTCCCCATATCCTGAAAACTTTAACTGCTGCTACTTATCTAGGCTGTTTATTTCAGAACAGCAGTCCTTGATTTTAACCAAATTTGGGAGCATTGGGGAAGAGAGAAAAAGATATGACAAAGATGTCACCATGTCAGTTTAGAAAAGATTTGTAACTTGAGTGTTGAAATATTCTAAAATCT
>VZSE01007892.1:451170-526511 GCA_013398275.1 Promerops cafer
CAGGAGCAAGGGGGGAACAGCAGCATCTCTTTCACTACCATAACAGCAGTGGACTTGAACTACCCTCCATAATAGGACTAATTAATTAATGATCTAACCCATTTCCCCCAGTCTTCTCACAGGTTTTCTTATTCTGAGATGCAAGTCAGCAGTTTGCTAAAATCACTTATTTGCACCTGGTTTTGCCTATTCCAGGCATAAAGATCATCCATCCACTGCACCCTTGAGGTGAGGATTATGTCCCAGCTTTTCAGGGGTGTTCTGCTGTCCATTGCAAAACCAACTCAGTTTTGTGCCATGGAGTTTGAGTTCTGCCTCAATCGTGACCATGCAAAGTGTGGCTGTAGCACCCAGAAGGCTGCCTTAGTGCTTGCTCTGCCCAGCTGAGCTCCTGCAGAAGTCAGTGACAAGGACCTGTTCAGTGCAGCAAGGTGGGTGCACTGTGTGTACTTGGCAGGTAACAAGGTATTGCCAGTGCACCACAGGCTGCCCAGTAGGAGCTGGGGAACTGAAGACAGTCAAAAGTAATTTCTCTATCAATTGCTAAAGTGAGATGAAACAAAGTAAGCTCCCACTCAAAATCTCTCTATTCTCTGTTTATTTCTATGTATTGCTGCCTGTAGGCCATGAGAAACTTTCCCGGGCTGGATCAGGTATGCTCCTATTTGAGGAAGGGTGAAAAACAAAAGATATTTGTTATCAGAAATGCTTGGCAGCCATCCTTTCTATTATTGCTATCTATAATGCAGCTGAAGTCCTGCCTAGTTTTGAAATAGGTCTGCAGGGGCTGAATACACATGTGCAACTGCCTGGTGTGACTTTGTGGTGTGACTTCAAGGTTGAATGCCAGTTAAACTATGTGTGTACCAAAGAACCATGTGCATATGACAAGTATTTAGTATTGCTTTTCCACACTGAGTTTTGAAAATAAACACTGAATGCTTTTTTTTTCTCTTTTTTTTTCCTTTTATTTATTCCCTTGTTACTCCAAGATGCCTGAGGTTTATACAACTGATGCATTTTAAAGTGTGTCAAGAGCTTGTCAGTTTGTAGCACTTTTTTCTGAAATGCTTGTAACCCAAAATCTTCCAAATTTTGATCAGACCTGAAGTCCAGCAGGAAAGAAATGTAATGTCTTCTCCCAGAAAACTTTCTGTCATTGTCTTCCTGTTTATCACTAATTTCATTTTCTAATTGTTTTTCACTACTTTGTTACTAGGCCACAAAACAAAAAAACAAAAAATAAACCAACCCAGAGTCTGTCTTGGACTCTTTCACCTTGTTGTACATATGAAATTAAAAAGTTTCTTATCTGAGACTGTTCCTTAGCTCTTTGGAGACACAGATGCAATCAGACTTCAATCCAAACTGCAGGTTTTGCAAGTGCACTTTGCTTGTCTCCATTTACAGGGGATAAAGGAGTCCCTTATCAGCTCTGCCATTCACTTCTTGCATCCAGGCAATTATGAAATGCAGAACACACCATTGCTGGCTGTCACTGCACTGGAGGAGGTGACACCAGAGACAAGGGCATGTGTAACCTGAAGCCACATGACTGCTGGCAGAGCAGCAGATGGGCACATACTGGCCAGGTCGAAATTCAGTTAGGAAATCAGAAGGCAGTTCCTAACCTGAAAGCTGTTGGGTTATCCTAAAGAAGCAGGGAAAACTTAGAGTTCCCTGTTTTAGGAGGATTACAGGGAGCCTGTTTGCCACAGCCCAGTCTGAGCTCAGTGACCCAGAGGCACATCTCCAGGCTTTCAATTCTGCAAGTATACAAAACATATGAAGAGCAAATAGCCTAATTTAGGCTCCTGTTTTGAATTATCCTATGAAAGAGCCTCTTTCTTTCTGTTCCCACTGTTTCCCAAATGGGGAACCTAAAGAATCATGCTAACTTGTGCCACTGGGTTTAAAATTGTCTATTTTCTGAATGCTGCTAAACAAAGAAAATCAGAGTAGGCTGCTCATTTCTGTTATTCAATAGCTGATTTTTTTTCCCTTAAAGAGACCAAATTTTCTCTTCAGGGAAAATCTTAACTGAGTTAGTGTTGGTTTTAATAGAATAAATTGAGTGCCAAAAGCTGCTGCTTCTGTTTTTAATCTGTAAAGCCACTCAGTTAGTTGTCGTGAGTCTATCTCATCTTTAAACATGAGATTTTTTAGCTTCAAATACACTTGCAGGAAGCCATTCAGTGAATATTCATTCATTTTTCTTACAAAAAAAGGAAATGGTCCCATATTACCTAAATGTGTTTTCTAAAATATCAACAAAAAAGTTATGTCTGAGATGGTTAAAAGGAATTTCCACCTATTTTGAGATACCAATCATCTTAATACATGCCAATGCTCTGAAGTTGTGCCACAAAAGTCTTTGGAACATCAGCGCACACCCTAGATTTTTTACAATAGCAACACACATGGTTTTGGACAATATCCATATGAATAGGGGTGCTTTAACTTTTATAAATGCAAAATTACACAAATGCATTGATTTGTAATTCTCTGAATTAGCACATCTGCACTGTATGGCTTGAGGTATCAGGAGTCAAAGGTGATTTGCTCTGAAGTCATCATAAACAAAAAGTACAGTGCATAAGCACAAGAAGCCTGTTTGTCAAAATCAACATGGTTGATGAGTCAGGGCAGAGGAGGCAGGCATGGGGCAGAGGAGGCTCCAGGTCTCCAAATTTGAGCCTGTTTTCAAAATCATGTCAGATGTGAGCCAGTTCAGGAGGTAGAAGTGGGTACCACATCAAAAGTGGGGGAAGTGCTGTAGACCCTCACTTATCCATAGTGCAGCAGAGATGTGTTAATCACCACAAAGCAGATGTACCACCCCCACTGAGATACACCTCTGCCTTTTTTTTATTCACTCTTTTAGAAAAAAATGCAAAAAATATGGATTTTACATATAATTTTTTTTTCCCAGCAGTTGGAGTGACAGGTCACAGCATCATTTTGAGCCTTAAAAATTATAAAACTACCATCTCTGTATTTTTCCCTCTTGTGCCTTGTGCATTTTGTTTTCTGGGTTTTTTTGGTTGGTTGGTTTGGTTTGTGGATTTTTCTTCATCTTGCTGTTCTAGTTTTCCACTTCTCATTTCTGCTTTGATTCTCCTTATATTGCTCCCTCTTGCAAGCAATTTTTGCTTTATTGGAAGCAATATCAAACCTATTAGACAGCTGCAGGGCTTGCATTGACTTTAGGGTTGCTTCACACCACTTTGGGATAGTTTCCCACTATGTCTTTGTTTATACTCCCCATCTATTATCTCTAGTTATTGTCTTTGTCAGGAAAATCCACAAACACCTGAGGTTTAAGTCCAAAAAGGAGGTAGAGGAGTCCTGCAATTTTATTTAAATAAAGAGAGTCCTCTGGGGCACACACCTGTGGGATTTTCTCTCTCGAGGTTTCGGAGGGCACAGCCTCCTTTTATCCCAAACTCCCGGCTGCACGTTGCCCTCTTCCTTTCCCCATTGCTGAGGTACTTGGAAGGTGCAGCCTTCATGAACTGCCTACCACACATTCCCCCCTTGAACCTGGCATTGTACCCCAAAGTCCAGAAGTTCAGGCTTGTGCAGACTCACTTGGTTGTTTCAGGAGCCGAGCTGTCAGGGCTCTGCAACAAGCCTGCTGCCCAAAGTCAGTAGAGACATTAAGACCCATTTCAAAGACGTTAACGTCCATTCCTTCACCCATCAAATTATTTATAAAGGCATTAGCTTTCCTCTCATCTTGTCAGCACATGAATAATAACAGGGGTACAGAGCACAAAGGTTAGGAGTTGTCACCTGATTTTGTTTTTGTACAGGACCTAGCCCAACAGAGTCCAACAACTCCTAGGTACTGTTGCACTATAAACAATGCATTATTTAATGCATTTTTAAAATTGGATAACATGTAAGTTTGAAAATTACAAAGCAGGAAAAGGAGGTTTCTGTAAGAGTGAAAATCCATAATTTTTCCAGCGTTTAACCCTGCAGATCTGATTGTTTTCATAGTGATAATGTTCTTGTGTTGATCTACATTCAGTAGCGGTGCCTTCAGAAGATATCCCATGCTGGAAATTCCCAGTGGCCTCTGGAAACATGTGCAGTGATGATCTCATAGAGAATTTACATTTATTTAAACTTGCTCTATTTTCTAAAACAGCAGTGTTGAGATGGGACAAGAGGAATGAAGCCTGAAGCATTGAGCCACACCCTTACATTTTCTTTTGCATCTGACTTCCATTTCACACGAGTATAAAGAGATTCATGAAGCTTCAATCTGAAGCAGAGTCTGGCCCATCTGTTTAAGAGACAGTATAAATCCATCTTTTCACTATGCCTCACAGTACATGAATAATTGCATGAGAAGTTAAAAATTCAGAATACATTAAAGCAATCCTGAAATACTTCCCATCAGAGAAACCTCTGAAAGGCACTGGCAGGGATATCTTTCAGGCTTGTATCAAATATCACTTGATTCATAGTTACCCCAACTGATGATTATTTCAGTATGGTGATTCCAAGGCCATGACTGATTTTAGTACACGAGTATAGTGATTCCCTTTCTGAACACTGACACCCTTTAACAAAACATAAGGATTTTTGTTCTGATGAAACCAAATCTTGCTTAAATGATGCGGACCTCATTTCTGGTTTTACAATGTGTGCATTAAAATGCCCCTCTGATTTCCTGGTCACCAAAGCAGTAAGAAATCAGGCATTCTCTTCATGTAGTCCACAACTTTGCTGAAAATCTCTGCTCACAGAACATGAAAACAACTTTCTTTTGTGTGCTAAATGCCTCTTGAAAGGGCACTTTCAGATTTTAACATTATTTGGAATAATTTGGAATCAATATAACACTTCTCTGTCCAAGAGAGAAAACCTCGTCTGCTCGGATCTGCAGAGTAGTCTTTAGCACTTCCTCGAGGCAGTATCAACATCTCTTTGAGGAGGTACCAACAAAGCAGTGCCTCCAAAATAGCACCAATACTCATTGTGCCAGAGCTCTGGGACTTGCACCCTGAGGTGTCACCATCTTGAACTCCTGCTCAACGGCAGCCTCAAGCCACCACATGGGACATGCACAGAGGACACAGGGGCTTGCCCAGGCACAGAGCTTGCAATCCCCCTGCTCAGCTCTGCAGCAGCTGAAGGATGCCCTTTTGCCTCTGCTCCTGTGATCTTACTGCAGTTATCTAATCTTGCTTTTAAACCAGGTGTCTGCCATTTATCAGCACAGCACAAATACAGGAATGTGCCAACCTTTTCTAGACAAGGTAGAAAAGTTGAATGTCCCCAGAAGATGACCAGGCTACCTGATGGTCCTATTCAAGGCAATGGCTATTTCACATGCAAACAGTGTAATTTCTCACTTAAATTAACATAATGCCTGATAGGGTGTATTTCAGAAATGGCTATTTGAATCCTTATTTGGGTTTTCATCACTGGGTTTTGCACTGCTTTGATGCCATAGTTTTTGGATAAGATAGTTTTCAAGAACAGTCAAGCTCTGCTCAGGAATTACGTGCATACAAGGAGGCACTTGATTGCTAAACATATTTATATTCACTACCTCAGAGCAATACTTGTGTTCTCATTTGCATAAGGATGAATCTGTGCCTCTTGCAGTTGTGGCCTGAAGTCCTTGCTGTGTGTGCGAGGAGTGAGTTTCTATAGCAAGGAAGCAAGGAAGCAAGGAAGCAAGGAAGCAAGGAGAGAGTTTGTGTTGTCTCCTGCTAACTTCTGCTGAAGTCATTGCTTCTAAGGAAGCAACTTGGACTAAGTTGGCTTCTCCTTGTTCTCTCTTCCTTCCCAAATATATCAGAAAAAAATAAATCTTTCTCTGCTTTCTGCTTGAACACTATGGGCTTCTCAATGTTCTTCAGGTAGAGATGAAAATCTGACAATAGGTTCCAGCAGGAGCAGGACACCATGGCCATGCACAGGGAAGTTTGTCTTTCTGAGCCACAAAATGGACAGGGAAATGGCAAGCTTTGATGAACAGCACTCGGGGACTTCTCTTCCATTCCCTTGGAAAAGAAGATGTCCAAAATATGTAGGATCATGGAATGATTTAAGGTGGGAAGGGCTTTAGGCATTTCCACTCCCAACAACATGGCCAAAGCAAAATCATCTCTGAATGAGATCAGGTTGCTCAGGGCTTTATGCAGTTGGGTCTTAAAAACCTGCAAGGACAGGGTGTTTGGAAACTCCGGGCCCCTGTCCCCATGCCTGACCGTCCTTGTGGTGAAAAAAACTGTTCCTAAAACCCAGTCTGAATATTGTCTGTCATTCTCCCACCGTGCACCTGTATGGGGGCCTTGGTTCTGTTTTCATGAGGACACCACAGGAAAAGCTTTGCCCATCATCTTTCTGCAATGCTGTAAGGGGCAATGAAGCCATTCTACTTAGCCCCCTGCAAAGGCATGGGGCATATGATTCCTGCCTGATTTAGAACTGCAGTGATCTCTGTACCCTATATCCATGGGACAGTGACAGACTGAATGCAGAAAGGGACTGTAGAAAGGCTTATGAGTTTTAAGCAGTCCTGAAACAGCCTGAGGATACGGAAAACCAATCAGGTCTCTTTCACTGTTATCCTGTGGACAGGAGAGTGCTTTCTCCAGTGCTGGGAATGGAAACAGCAGACACCTGAACTTCCTGCGCTGCTTACCCTGTGTGTGATGCCTTGCTTTTTGGTTGGTCTGAGGCCTTGGGGTAGAGGGGACATTGTAAGTTCCGTACTTCAAGGATTTTTCCCTGTGACAGTGAGTGAAGCTTTGTGCAGATGAGAACAGAAGGGTTAAACCTCCATGTGATACAGTTGTAAAGCAAAGAAACTCCAGCTGGGAACCATGTATTGAGATAAGCAGCGTTGATGCAGCAGTTTTGCAAACCCTCAGCTTGGGTGATATTTCAGTTACAAGGTTGTCCTCTCCCATTCCCAGGAGAGACAAAGTGCAGTCCCAGCTTCGGGATCTCCAAAGACTCTTTTATAGCAGAAGGCAGTGAATCTGGCTGTGTACTTCATTTTTACAAAAATAAATTATACTTCTATCCAATGAAATGCCACATCAAGTGATCTTATCTCTTCCTTGCTTCACTAAGGCAAAAGGAATCAGCCTTCTCTTTCAGGGTGAAGTTCACTGCTTTCATGCTCATTCTTGCTTTGCTACTTGTTTCTCTACCTCTGGAGTTTGTCTACGTCTCTCAGTTAGATCCTCTTCTCTTCCGGGCAATCACCTTCTTGCCCATGGAAGAGCTGCTGAACATCAAGAGCCTTCATTGCTGAGTGTGCAATGAGAGCAAGTCCTGCTGCAAACTGGAGGTTAGCAGAGGTACCCAAAAATATGGTTTGTGCATGTGTGTGATGTATTAGAGTATTTAAGCAGTCAGGATTACTTTTACAATCCTATGATTGCTCCTTACTTAGTTGGAAGTATTTGTTAATCATTGGCATTAAAAACCAAAGTCCGTGAAACCCCGCATGTGTCTTCATTTTAGGAAGATCATAAGGAAATTTTTTAGCCACATTTTTTGGACACATACTTATTGAGCAAGATCTTGTCTAGAAAAACATGCATATTGCAAACTGAGGGATTTCTCATGACTAATTTTGCAATTTATTTATTTCTGTTCTCTAGGATGGCTTTCACTTCAGTATTTCCACTCTACTTATTTTGCAGTTGCTAGCTTTGGCCTGAGTTTTGTTTTTAAGGAAGCATGCAAAAATCAAAATCAGAAGACACATACATATGTTATCAACATTAGATAAACTTCTTCTTTATCAGTCATCTATAGTTTTGCTGGCTACTAGCTTACAGTTGAGGCTTTGGGGTGGTGGTTATGTTGCATCCTCTGCCTAAGCTGCCCCTGCAGAGAGCTCACTACATCTGTCCAGGACAGAGTCACCAGAGTCCAGGTCAGACTGGTTTCATGATGCACAAAATGAAGAAAAACAGGAAATTCCATAAGGGCAGAACAAGAAAGACCAGTATTTTGTTTTCAGACATAGCCCTCAAAGAAGTTTGGAGATTGAAAATAAATACCTTGTCAGAATCTGGATGCTGCAGGCAAACTGATATGCCCAGATATCTCATTACCTAAAGAGACATTTGGGACAAATAACAGGTGGGAGAAGAAAGGAAAAAGGTGTAATTAGGGCTCTGATGTTACTGTTGCTGTTTCAGCTGAGCTGGCAGGACAGATATGTATGACACGCACGGCCAGCACACACACAGCACAGGTGAGTTCATACACAGCCTGGCATGTGAGCTCAGGCTGGAGGGGCAGGGGTGGGTTACCCAGGGCAGAAGGTTTGACACAAGCATCAAGGAAAGTGGCTGTAGTGCTAAGATAATCCCACTGCATATTAAAACTTGCAGCTCATCAGCCTTCAGGAATGGCTTAAAGCTTTCAGATAGATGTGAACCCAAGCATGTTTCCATGGATTTAATGTTCAGTATAATGTATCTTCTCAAGAAGGGAGTGCATATGAGAGATTTGTTTCCCTAAAGCAGTCAATAAAAATGCTATGCATTTTTTTCTCCCTAAAATATTGCATAGCACTAAAATGCTGAAGTGGTACTGAATGATACCTGATATCTGAATTCCTGAGTTTTCCAGGCACATAGATGAGCAAACCTTGAGAAGCACATTGATATTTATGAGAACAGAGAATTCCCCATGGCTCTGTCTGAAGAGATGCTCTCCTTACCTGACCTGAGCTGAGCTCTCCTGTTGCTCCCTCCTTTGCAAGGAAAGCCTGGCACAAGTATCACAAAGACAGAGCAGTGCCAAGCTCTGCTCCAATGTCTTGGGCAAAGCAGAGTGCATGGGGTTTAAAATACCATTCCCTGGTCACGGAGAGAGCTGCTGTTGAAAGGGCAACAATTCATCCAGTGGCACCTGCTTCTTTTGTGTTCTTGGCTTGTCAGAAGCAGCTGTACTTACCCAGCAGCCAGACTGGACAAAGTCTATTAGGTTAATGTAAAGTTAACATTTGCAGAGAGTGTGGGGGGAAGCACAGAGGCTTGGAATCAGTTATTAGCACAGAGTAAAAAAATCTCACTATGAGGAATAAGCCTGAAGCTTTTTCTTTCCTCTTTTTTGCATGCAGAAAAAACCCAAACTAATTTTGAAACAATCTTAAAAATTTCTGAACTGATTTCATACAATCTTGACAAAAGGCTTTCAGACTAAATTTTGTCAGGGTGTTTGATAGACTATGAACTTAGAAATGAAGCACTTAAAGAAGAATTTGGGCTATTTACATTAGAAAAGCTGAACTGTTTTTAGTAGTACATAGAATCACATGAAAGCACAAAATTAACCTCTTCCCTAAATTGTTTTTTTTTCTAGTGATTCCACTTTTTCTGTTATGAAGGCTAACACTGGATGATTCTTTGGGTATTTTGGTTTTAAATTTATTTTATAGTTAAAAATAGTGCTTGTGCAGTAAAACTCCCTTGGTCTGGATGTTCGCATGCTTTTTACTTTCACCAGTACACGGAGAATATGAAACATTAATCTGGTGAGAATTCAAATTCCTATTGCAGAAGCAAAAGACAGCATGGGTATTGGTGCAAGCAATTAAATTTGAAGTCTCTTGTTGCTGCCCTGCTGATTAACTGCCATGTCAGAGGGCTGCTTGGTTTTATGGTTCATGTGCCTTGCTGAGAAGGTCTCAGTGCCTGATTTGCTACTGGATCTTTTTCTCAGGGAACTGGAACTAGAGCAGAGTTACGGGCCATGCTGACTTCCAGGGTACCAAGAACATGATCCCAGGGTACACCTGTGAAAGATTGTTTTCAGTTAAACTATATCTCATAGAATCACAAAATGGCCTGGATTGGAAGGGACCTTCAAGATCATCTAGTTCCAATCTCCCTGCCATGGACAGGGACATGTTTCACTGAACCAGGTTTCTCAGAGTTCTATACAATCTAGCCTTGAACTCTTCCAGGGATGGGGTACCCACACCTTCTCTGGGCAACCTGTACCAGGGCCTCACCACCCTCACAGTAACGAATTTTTTCCTAATATCTAATCTAAACCTACCCTCTTTCAGTTTGAATCCTTTCCCGCTTGCTCTGTCACTACATGCTCTTGTAAAAAGTTCATCACCATCTCTTCTCTGGGATGTCTTCAGGTACTGGAAGGCAGCAATTGTCACCTTGGTGGCCCTCCTCTGCACCTCTGCTCCAACAGGTTGATGCCCTTCCAGTGCTGGGGATGTCACTGGTTTTATTTCAAAAACCCAAAATGAACACTGGTTTTTCTAAAGAATGAGCTGCCAGCCAAGACTATAATGATAAAATTATTTAGTTTTAAGACAAAATGTGCAGTGATGTAGCACAGAGAATCATTTTTGTAAAACAATTTGAAGTAACTCCCCAGGGAATTTCACAATAATGAGAGCTACACACACACCTGCCACGTGTTTAGCAGAGCACAGCTTCAATGGAAACTTCATGTATAGTGAAATCATCCTAATTTGGAGGGTGGAGGAAGTGGGAGAAGGATGTCTAAGCCACAAACTCCTCATGTGATCTTGTACAACTCATGTATAATCGTGCAAGTTCACCATTGGTGGAGCTGGACCGTGCTTTAATATTTTAACTCGTCAAGGGAGAAACGAAAAATTTTCTTACGGGTGGTCCCAAACTGGGAAAAATGATAATGGAATGTGATCTCTGCCTGTTACTTGAGAGCTGAATCTTCCACAAGGATTTATCAAAAGCATAGTGACACAGCTGGAGCCCAAGCCGTTACCTCTGCCTTGCAGAGACAATACCAAGCATTTAATGTGAGAGCTGAATGGCCAAGCATTTAATGTGAGGCATTCATGGCATCTCCACTAGCCAGCTCTGCTCAATACTGTTCATGGATTTTCCTGACCTGTTGCCCATTTGTTTTTCAATCAGCATTCAGCTGTCTTCTGGCAGTGATAGCATAAAAGATAATGAAATTTATTCATTCACCAGTGCTTCAGGCATATATACAAGCTTAGCTGCAAATGAAGTGTTTCTTGGAACCTGATGACTGCCTTCATGCACATTGATGATCATTGCTGTGTAATAATAGAAACCAAGGAAAGGAACAAGGGGTACACTCAAAATAAAAGAAAATAAAGAACAAAGGTTTGCTAAAGTAGCTTTGCAAAATGTGGGTTTAGTAATGAACTGAGAAAATAGGAGGGGCAACTGAAACCAGAGAGCAAATGTAATAAATATGAGTGTTCCTTTCTCAGTTTTGTAGATTTTGTCCAAAAAAAAAAAAAAAAAAGTGATTCATGCATCCTACAAACCCAGCATTTACGATTAGTGAAACTAATTACATGAAATATTGCTGCTCAATTTAAATGACTTCAAAACAGGCAAAGGCAATTAGCTAACTAGCAGCCAGGTTTCAGAGAAGATCTCTGAGATGAGGCATTCAAACCACAACCTAATGCCTTGTGACTGACTTTAGGAGGATGGTTAACTCTTGATTCATGGTTCTGGGGACAGCAGGCAGCAGCCACTTCCTCTGGAACAGTGCTGCTGTGCAGTGCACTGCTTCGAGCAGAAAGTGCTTATTACATGCTTTCACAGAAATGTTGCAAGTGCTTTCTACTGCCCCTTGCACATACACTCAGATGTACTACACTGTCTTGCTCATACACTCAGATGGAACAGCTTCTGTCTTATGCTTATTACAAAACACAAAACTTGTGTAACACTGCTGGCAGATGGTTGCTTGCCTGCTCTAGGGAATTTGCTGTCTTTAATTTTGATGAACAAGGCTTTGGTAAAGGGAAGATTATAGCTGTACATTTTTATTTTTTTTTTAATTTTGCCAGTGCATTTCTAACAACAGGATTGATGCCAGGCTGTAGGAAGCGATAAGTTTGTGTGTTTGAATAAGGTATGTAGGTTTGTTGAATAAAGCACCATGAAAAGGTTAAAAATTCACTGTAGTACAGGACAAATTAAGGAATGTATGAAAAATGAAGGAATAACCAACCTGCAGGAACCAAGATCCATGACTCAAGAAGTAAGAACAGGAGAACACTGTAAATCAAATTATAAAGCCAAAGAACAATGAACTTTGTGTTCATTGGCTCAGTAAAGCACTCACTGATAGGTTGTCATTGCCCCTTATTCACATAAGCTCCTTCCTCTTAGAGCATGCACAGTAAAATCAGTGTCCATTGTATCTTTATATTTAAACAGAGACCAGAGAATGAAAGGCCAATGACTGTGGATTTGTTATGTATACAGGAGATGACTTTTTTTAAGTTGTGGAAATGTATAAAAATGAGCACTTAGCATGCTGAAGGTGTGCCAACTATGTGGATTGATCACCTAACACCCATCTCTGCACAGATATTAAGTGAGTTCAAATATCTCAACTCTGTGTGTGGGATGGCTTCTTGTAAAGTGGGAGAAAGAACCCATACTTGGAAATACACGTTTGTAAAGTACATTCCTATCCTTTGTCAGTGGAGAAGAAACCATCAGATGGGAACGCAGATCCTAGAATTCAGAGCTCATTTTTGACTGTTGTCAACATGTGATCAGCTCGACTCCATATATGAAACTGTACTGCTAAATCATTAACTCATCTTCACACTGCTGGGATTTGGCTTTCTCTGTTGCAGGTATTTCATGGGGACATTTAGTTGGAATGGCACAAAAGAAACCCAGGAGAGAGTTAGCCAGAAGTGCATACCATATAGATCCAGTGCTTCAGCTTGCCTTTTTCACGCTCCTTGTGTAGTTTCATGGATCTAGTCTTAAGAGTTTAAAGATGGGTGGGATGAATGCAGGGTTCATTACCCTGTGGGGATGTGTATTTCTCTTTCTAGGGTGTTTTCAAATTGTTCCATCAAGAAGCTTTTTGCTTATCACTGAACTCTACAAATGGTGCTAATAAATACAGGATGTTTCCCCCCCCATCAGAGCTATTCTGAGGACTATTCCAGGGGAATTTTTAGGGCATGTCTTTCTAATGTCCTTAGTACAGTACTGGTTATTTAAGATAAGGAAGTAGGAGGCCAAAGGCTCTTTAGCAGTCTGTGTGGCTGATGCAGATTTGTTACAGCAATTGTGTTGTCAAACCATAAACAACACTGGTCACCCCTGAAGATCTGATTTCTGGGTTATTGAACCTACTACCACTGGATGAGGCAGAAAAACATTTCACTCAATCATACATCTGCTAAATCAAACTGGAATATCATTTGGAGGATTTTTAACTTTTAAAAAAATAATTTAGTCTGGGAAAGACATGCAGTTCATGATATTAGTGATGTGGTAGAAAGAAATTACTCAGAATATACTGATACAAAATTTCTCTATCAATATTTTAGGACAAAATAAGGTTGATAGAGTTTCCTTACTTTGAAGCCTGGGGCTGTGCTGGTTATCGGATAATAGGAGTCTCAGAGCTGTCTTCACATGACCTGCAACTGCAGTTCAGAGGGAGGAGGAACAGAGAAATGACACACAATGAAAGAACAAGAGAAGTCTTAATCAGTGGTTTGAAGGTCAAATTGTAAGTGATCTTATTGTTCACTCATGTTTCTTTTTTTACCAGTTTCCATCATGTGTTTTTGTCAGTTCTAAATCTTGCTCCTTAAAAGGACAAAGTGCAGATAAAATCTAATCTTCTGATGTCAGACAGCTTCATGACTTTGCATCAGACTCTGTCTTATTTCTAAAGATCAACGCTAACTTTTTTCAATAAAAATGTCCCTGGTAGAGTGGGCAGGCTAGGTCCCAGCCTGAGGCTTAGCTGAACAGACCATGAGAAACTGTGGGGTGTAACAACTAGCAGTGAGAGGAGACAGGAAAAATCACGGGTAACACTATGAAGGATTTTTAAAAATTTGATTAAAAATCAAATTTTACAGGTGTTTAAGGGAGAATTGTGTGAGAAGCAGCCAGATCCCACTGACATCCGTAGAGAGGTACTGGGGGCCTCTGGGAGCTGAGGTGGGGAGGTCTAGGAAATCCTTTCAAGCAGTGTCTCGTGGCTGAAATTATCAAGATAACAGCATCCAAGATACTAAATTTGGGTACAAAGGTAGCAAAAATGGGACCTAGAGAGAAAAGTAACATGTGCCATTGTTTATTTGGGAGAACAGGGAGCTAGAAAAAGGGAGATGAAGATGGGCTGGAAAAGAACAAGCTTGGGAAAATGGGGAGAAGAGAGAACAAAAGGAGTTTGTTATGCATAAGCAAGTGGCTGGTTAACACCTTGGGCCAAACCCTTTGCCTCATCTTGCACGCTACCCCATCTTGTTAAAATCTTTTCAATTTTCTGTGTGAGCTCATTTTCAGTTCTGTGTGTGAGATGTTGGAACACACAAGGGGTTTTGTCCAGTTCTAAAGGAAGTGAAGATGTGAACCTAAATAAAAGGAGGAGGTGAGACAGATAAATTAAGACCTATAAACTGTTGTCAGAGGGCAGCTTCTGGTGCCTGTGGACTTTATATTGCAATAGGGCAGAGGGAGCCAGGGAGCATGGATCATTCATCTTGTTTTCTGGAACTGAGTAGGCACTAACTCCATTTTGAGTCCTTAAGAAATAGTTTACTACACCCCTAGTCGGCTAAAGATCCAATTTTTAATTCTACCTATTCTTCAAAGTCCAACTGCTTCTGACAAGATCTGTTTTGTCAGGAAGGTCAGCAGTTTCCCATGCTTCATACAATTCTGATCCAACAAATAACTGTTGCAAGTCACTGGGATCTAGGAAGTTGACTGATCTACAAAGTAGATGAGCTTTCAGGACAATAAGAAAACCACTGGATGAAGAACAAAGTATTTTAAAGAAGAAAGGATCTCAGTTTGAGATTAAATGCTTTTTTAGGCAAGTTCAATAATCTATCTCATTACACAGTGTTCATTTCATTTATTTTCCTTTTTTTTCCTCTGGAATATTCAGTTTTAAATCCGGCCTTGAGAGAGCACAGAGGAAAAAAAGAAAAGCACAGAGGAAAACATGAAAGATCACAAATAAACCCTACAAGGACACAGTGCTTCTATCCTAAGTCAGTTTTTTTTCCAGGAGAACATCTTACTCTTTCTTAAAGAAAAGAAACCTATTGTTAAAGCAAATGACATTGATAGATTTACATATCAACTATTTTTTCCTCAACAAGTTAATATCACCAAAGATCTTAAATATGCCTGTTTCAAATGTGCAGAAACAAACTATCAGTTGAAGAGACTATTGTATACAGAAGTGCTTGTTTACCACTATTTCCTGAAAGGTGATACCTTACAAACTTCTGTTTTAGGACTTTTAGGGTTATTCCAGCCTCACCTTCATGGTGAGAGGTGGAACTAATCTTCCACTACACTCTGCATGCAGTGAGGTCAAACATTTCACAGGCTCTCTGTGCCCTTGCACTCTTTGGAGAAAGATCAGGACCTGTGGGTTGTCACTGGCTTGGGAAGTTTATTTCTCAGTCTTGAGGAAGTGACCTGCTATGACTGAAATCTAAGCACTGACTCTAATTCATTATTGGGTCCAACTTTTGACATAAAATACATTCAGATGCAGCATATTTTGTTACCAGCACACAGGCCAGATTTACTTCAGTGCAAAATTGGTTTCAGAGACTTGACATAAAGCCTTGTAAAGATGCTCCTAATTCACATAATCAGTCTGGGACACAGGTGTTGAAAATGTTCCAAGTGTCTTTGAAGGATATTTTTGTGCAAGTTTACAGCTATTATGCCTTTCAGCAAAAAAGTGATCACTTCCATTCAACAGAATTTATAAAAGCAAGGTAATCTCACACATGTCAAGTCCACAGACCATGTGGATACTGACATGTTCCAGTAGGAGGAAGAAATACAAGGCACTCGCTTTCTGATGCTTCATGTTTCAGCTGCATACAAATATTTTTAGATTTTCCATTCAGATCGTGCTTCTATATAAGCTCAATTTAAAAGGAAAACACAGAACTGGAATAAAGAGAATCCAGGTCATCTTGAGGGATAGGTATCTTGTCAAGACATCAGGAAATGTGCATAAATATGAAAAACAATGACAATTTGTCACAATTTTATTGGGTCTCTGACAGCTCAAGGAAATAAATCTCACTCTTTTTCATGTATTCTTAAATTGCTTGATGACCTATGCAGTTTTGAAGAGTCATGGCGCACAGCAAGAAGACTTCAGAAGCTGTAAACCACAAAAGCCATATTTGATGAATGTGGTGGGATTTTAGCTTTGGAGCAGGGTTTTCTAATCTAAGTGTCTTAAGTTCATCTCTTTTACACACTTCATTATGGCAGACCTAATACTCAGTGCTTACTTAGAGTTCTCAGCGACCTCAATGTGAGAACAAAAAGATCACCCGCATATTAGTGACAAGTTCATGCTCATTATGAGCTTCAATTTTAATGTGTCTCAGTTACCAGTTGTCTGGGAGGACTAACCCAGTTCTATTTAATGTATTGGAGTGACTGTCTTATACCACAGATACCTAAAATTAGTAAATCTCAGGTATGGTGTGTAGATCTGCTGGAGTTACAGCCACTTCAATAACATCCTGAGAAATTTACAATATACTGTGAAAAACGTGTGGACAGGACAGATGGGGAGAACGCAATGTGCCTGTGCCAATGAGATCAATGTATTACCTGTATTTCATCTAAGTCAGACACAAAATGTTTCATATATAAAGGTGACCTTTGGCAAAATGCTTGCCACACTTGTGGTGATTTACATGGAATTGATAGTGGCACTTCATTAGACTTCTAAAGTTCACGGCAAACTATTGAGTGCTCTGCTGTATTTTTTAGCTTTAGTAACCAGACTTGCAGTAATCACTCAGCAAATGCATCTGCTCACCATCAACATTTTTCTATCACATTCTGATTTCCTAATTAGTGGATTCAAGCAGTAGAGGAAGCAATATGTTTATACTGTTTTCCCTGAGGGCTATTTATAATCCCTGGATGGCCATGTCAAACTCCCATTGCTTTTGTGATAGCCATTTCCTATCCAAGGGTGTAATTTAACCCAGGGAATTTATCAGCTACAAAATAGACATAAGCATCTCAGAAGAGGCATTAAAACTATATTTTAACTTATCCCATTGTCATTAAGCTTGACGGGCTATTTTCAGGTCTGTGACTAAAGGAAATGTCATGAAAACAAAAGGCTCCAGATATTTGGAGCTCCTCTGTAAAATTACTTCAGAGAACCAAAACAGTCTAGGCATTATGGGACAAAATTCTGTGGTACTTAATTCAACAAAATGATTAGTCAGTCCAAAAACTTTTTGCTTTTTCACAATTTATTTGTGAAGAATACTGACTGCTTCTTCCTTCATCCAAGAACCACCTATAGCTCAGACCCTTGAGCAGGGAATGACAAAATACAGCTCTTCCTTTCCACTGCACCTGGCTGCAGTTGCTGCAAGCTCTGAGCAAAGACATCTGGAAAAGCTAGAGCCAAACTTTTGATCTTGCAGGTGAAAAAAAAGGTGAAAAAAAAAAGCAGAGAGTGATTTGGATATACTGCTGAGACCTAGTAAACACAAAGAGAAATAGGTTTCTGGAGAAGTATCAGCAAGCTGCTTAGACAGTGGAAGTTTATAGAAAATAAAATGTTTTCTCTATCAAATCAAACTGAGAGTGAGGATAATTGGTGTTAAAATAATTGCTTTCTGTAAAAGATCCAGTCCTGTTGGCTTCCTAGAGGCATGAGGTCCAAAGTGCACCAGAGCCAGAACAGATCAAAACAGCTTATATGGTTAAAAGACAGTGGGAACAATTGTGTTAGTGCCACAGACATCCATGATAGACAGAGAACAAAGGTACAGGTAGGAAAGTAGAGACAGTTCATAACCAAGAATCCCAAAAAACTTTTTCTCACCTTACTTTTTATGACAAACACCTTATGGAGAAGATTTTAGAAAAGATTTTTAAGGGAAAAGGAAAGCAAAACCTGGAAAAATAATTCAGTTTAAAGAACATTTTACTATATCTAAGACTTTAGGATAAACTAAGATAATGGAGCATACTAATGATGCAGTCATTAGTGAATAGTTAAATAGTCTTGAAGAACCACACAAACCAAATTCTTCTTGCTTGGCTGCTCAGTATGTGCAACAGCATTTAGAAGTGTGATTAAAAACACAATCAAACAACACAGTCAAACTAATTCCTCCTAGAAATTCTGAGTTGTGTCTTTCAAGGTTTTTTTACCTCAAAGCATACAGTTTAAGTGAGGACAAAAGAGGGCTTTATTTTTTTCTACTTTACAAACTTCAAATCACAGAACAGCTGAGACAGAAACGCATGTCTGGAGACTGCCTAGTCCCCCTGTTCAAAGTAGGGTCAGCTAAAGCTGGTTTCCCAACATCTTGCCTATACTGGTTTTGAAAATTTTCAAGAATGGACAGTCCAAAACCTCTGTGTTCAACCTGTGCCACTGTTTGACAAACTCCCTGTGAAAGAGTCTTCCATTTAAGTGATATTTCCTGTATTTTGGTTTGTGGCCTCTGTGTCTTGTGCTATCACTCAGTGTTGTTGGAAAGGGTTTGGCTATTTCTTTTTCCTCCATCCCAGGTTCTTGTATACATTGTCAAGATTCCCTACATGAACTTTCTCTTTTTCGGGCTGATTGGTCACAGCTCTCAGCCTCTCCTCATATGCCAGATTTCCAAAGGCCTCAGACATCTTCATGGCTCTTTCCTGAACTCACTCCAGTTTGTCCATATCCATTGTACTGGGAAGCCCAGAAATGAACACAGAACTGCAGATATGTCTTACCAGTGCTGAGCAGAGGGAAGGGATCACCTCTCTCCACCTTCTGGCAACACTCTGTGTCATTCAGCCCGGAAGGCTGTTGACTTCCCTTGCTGTGAGGGTTGGTTACTGGCTTATATTCAGTTTGGTGTTCATGAGGACTCCCTGGTCCTTCTCTGCACAGCTGCTGTCCAGCTGTCAGCCACACCTTGCCATGGTGCTCGGGGTTATTTCTCACCAGGAGCAGGAGTTGACATTTTCCTTTCTTGGACTTCATGAGGTTCTTCTTGGCTGAATCCTCCAGCCTTTAAGGTCCCTTTGAATGTTAGCACAATCCTCTGGTGCATCAAGCCCTATTCCCACATTATATTCCCTGCAGATTTGCTGAGGGTGCATCCTGTCCCATCCCCCAGTCCTAAATAAAGCTGTTAGGCAGTGCTGACTTGAGTACAGACCTCTGGGGTGCACCACTGGTGACTGCTCTTCAGCTGGACTTTGTACTGCTGATCACAACCCCTTGAGTCCAGTGTTCAGCCAATTTTCAATCCACCTCACTGTTTACTTATGCAGTCCTTCCTTCATTAGTTTGTCTGAGGATATAATGGGAGACACGGTTGGAACACTTGCTGAATTAAAGGTAAAAAACATGCACTGCTCTCTCCTTTGAAGAGTCCTCTTCATCATTGAAGCAGTCAGTTCAGTCACCTGAGTTATTTCTTTTCCCTCTGCAAAATACTGAGTCGTTCTAATCGACAGTTAAATGGTTTGGGAGATGCAGTCAGATTTATATGTTATCAGTTCCATTCCCATTGGTGCTACTGTCAGATTTTGAGAAAGGCTACATTTGCCTCCCAGTGAAAACTGACAGTAAAAGTAATTCTTCTCACCTGATTTTAAATGTCTAAAGATGAGACTTTAGTTAAAGTCATATATTTTACCTGTTATGTGGAAAAATGGAGTGTGAGATATCTCTGGACAACAATTTTTCCTGTCCTGATGTAAATTTCTAAGGTGAGAGGATGAATTTCCTCTTGGAAATAGTTCTCTCTTTACAGTGCTGGTCTATAGATTCCAAATGAAATAACATCTATAGTTTATCTATAGTTTATTAATAACATCTTATCTTCTGTGAAGATAAGTGAAATTATCCTCTCCCTTACATAAAAAAACCTGTAATCATGCCTATATCCTTAATGCTCTACTGATATAGGCAGCATGCTGTGCCTATAGCTGGGGCAAACAGGGAGAAAGGGAGAAAGTATCAGTCTTGGAGACTTAATCCCTGCCACTGGCATGGACTTCTGAACCTGTAAAGGAATGGTTTTCCTCTAGGACAGACAATATGGAGAATAATCCCTCCACTTATATTTGTCCAACCCTGTGCAGTGCATTGGAGCAAAGAAACAGCAGCAGAATATCTCCCTGCAGAGCTGACTAACAGCATCTGCAGCAGGGATGCTGCCAAAATAAGTGTAAGTAGCACCCTGGTGATGCTACTCAGTTGATAGAGAGACATCAGACTGCCTTCATCAACAGAGATGCTGTCTTTACTTTTGGATTCTTATCTGCCTATTTTACTGCTGTGCTGGAGTTAATTTTTTCCATAGTAGCTGGTATGGAGCTGTGTTTCAGGCTTGTGCTGGAAACAGTACTAATAATACAAGGGTGTTTTACTTACTGTTGGTCAGTGCTGAGAGTCAAGGCCTTTTCTGCTCCTCACCCCACCCCATCAGCAAGGAGGCTGGGGGTACACAAAGAGGGGATGCAGCCCAATTGACCCAAGGGATGTTCCATACCACATGGTGACATGCTCAGAAGATAAAACGGGGGAGAAGAAAAACAGGGAGGTTCAGGGTGATGGCATTTGTCTTCCTAAGTCACTGTTACCCTTGATGGGTCCCTGCTCTCCTGGGGATGGATGGATACCTGCCTGCCCATGGAAAGAGATAAATGACTTTGTTTTCCTTGCTTGCGTGTATGGCTTTTGCTTTGCCTATCAACCTGTCTTTATCTCAATAGACGGTTTTTTTTACTTTTATTCTTCCATAATAATGGTGGAAGAGTGAGCAAGAGGCTGTTTTGGGCTGAGTGCCAGCTGGGATTAAACCATGACAATGGCTTACTGCTGCTCCTTTTCTCCTCAGTTTACAGCAGCCTTACTAAATTCAGGGCCACCTCATCATAAACATGATTTCTCCTCTGCTATTCATAGCAAAGCACAATTGCACCAATTGCATCAAGATTAGCAGCAATATTCATCTCTGGCAGAGAAATGATAAGAGCCCTCATTGCAGTTAGATCAATTAATCAGTGAAGAAATGCTATGAAAATGTTCTCACTCTTCAGACTGAGAATGGAATACATTAGCACAGAAGAGTCTATAAGTTTTTGTCAATATAACAGTTAATGGTTCTTTATTTGGAGGAACTAAAGAAAGGTTTTCACCAATTTGAATAAATCCATTTAAATGTTACATAAATGCATGAGATTGCATCTAGTGTCTGTTATAATAGGTCAGCACTGTAGATAATTTCCCCATTGCAATAAGGCTATGACAGATCTGGAATATATTATTCTGGAATTGCCAAGACTGGAACACAATAATACATAAAGATGAAAGAAGCTATAATATCTAATGTATTTCTATATGCTGCAGAAATCTGTCTTCCATATAAAAATTAATGAAACCTCTTTCCTGAATATTGGACTTTACTGTCCTGCAGTAGATACTTTCCATAAGCATGTGATTTGAATGGTAGAGCACACAGCCATGCCCCCACCCCATAGCAGAAGTGATTTCTGATTCTGATATTGCAATTACCAGCCATTTTGTCTTAATTCTAAGTAATTGTAGGATTTGCAATTCCATATCTACTTAAAGGTATTTTTTTTTTCAGGAGCATAACTGGCTCATACTTATTTTTGAGAACTCACTAGGTTCCTCTCTACCATGGGCCAAAGATTACATTTGCATTTTTTATATTTATCCTGAGACATTTCATGCATATTCAGTTCTGTTTTTCTGTGGATTCTTGTAAATAATTATGATCATCTTCCAAGTTTTGACTGTCCCTTTTTGATATAAATTTCAAGACTCTATTGGCACCACAGTACTTTTTGTATATCTTGATTGATAAATATTGAATGCCTGATGATCTGAGTGCATGATACACTCAGATGCTGGTAGCTATAATAGCTTTAAAAGGTCCAAAATAGTGAAGCAGTCATCTCTAGGTATGAGAGTGCTTTGCTGTTATCCGGCTGCAACTTCCATATAAACTTTACTTTTCTTACATGGATGTTAACCTAGGAAAAAGTTGCTGCAAAATCATTACCATCACTATTGACCATTATAGTAACTTATATTCTTAATTAAAGCCAAGAAATACAGTATAATTGTATTTATTAGCCAGGCATTTTAATTTTTTTTTTTCTTACTTGACTTTACTTGTCCTTCAGCTGGGAAGGAAGGAAGGAAGGAAGGAAGGAAGGAAGGAAGGAAGGAAGGAAGGAAGTCTCGAGGCATATCTATCACCTTCTAGTGCATGTGTNAGGAAGGAAGGAAGGAAGGAAGGAAGGAAGGAAGTCTTGCTTTCTTCACTAACCAATATGAAGAAAGCATTTCTAACAAGCTTGCCAGATCCCAAGGTTCTCTTGGCACTGAAGAAGAAGGATGCTTCTTTTTATGATTTGTTTTTATATCAAAGAGCAATTTGTTTGCTGATAGATGGTGCAGTTAACCGTAATATTAACCCACAAAAATGATAAAAGGTGATTTTAGATTGGAGGAAATATAGCTGAGTAAAAGGCATACAAAATGCAAGCAGTCTGAAGCTGTTAGTAGAAGAAACAAAGGGGAAGAGCAATAAACATTAAAACCGCCGTGAAGTTCATAAGGGATAAAATGGAAGAGTACCATCAAGTGCAAAATGCATCTTCAACAAAGCTTATTGCTCAGTAACTTTCAGGTTAGTTACCTGTTTAGTAGTGTAAATAAAATCTTGGTGTGAGAAAAGAGGGGCAAAACTCATGGTAAACTTGGTCAAAATTTTAATTGAATGTGTGCTTAATGGGGGGAAATTCAGAGGTCAAACAAAGTTAAAACTCCACAAACTGCCCCTAGGCTCACTCACAAGAACAATTCCTTCAAGTTGGAGGGAAGCTTTAAGGTTTACAAAGAAGTCGCACCTGTAGGATTTACCACTGAGCATGATAGCAGTGTAACATTGGACAGGTGTGTCACACTGGTGGGAGGACAGTTAACATATAATATGAAAGAAGGCAGGGCTTATCATGAGTGACTAAAGAAATTCCACTAAATTCACCCAGGATAAAAGTCACACAGTATATTGAATGGCAAACCTTTCTATTCCTCTGGAAATCTTTGAACGAGACCATCTGGATGAAAAAGTCTGTGATCTCATCTTGATTGTGGAGGTGGTCAGTGTAAATGTAGGAACACGCTCACCTAGAGAAAATGCAGAGTTCTGGGATTTTTACTGGTAGCATTTTTACCATGAGAAAAGAAATATGTTGCTGTGGGTTGTAGCTGGCATCAAGAAGCTGAAGGCATGCACAACAAGGACAGCATATCCCATGCATCCTAATGAAGCACTGAGTCATAGAACCTGGCACTAAATTTAAACAGCTTTACACCACACGGGAACATGAGCACAAAATGTCCTGTTTTGTGAGTACACAAAACAACATGAAGATGGCACAGATAGCAAAGTGACTGATGGAATGGCAACACAGACAGGAGTGAAGAGGCACTGTTGACTCATCTGCTGGATCAGAAAACACAGACAAGTTCTGTGGTTGTCTGTTTCACATGATGGACAGTCTATTGCTGCCAAGGAGAGTTGTGCAGTGGGAATGACATCAAATAAAAACACTAAGCAGAACCAAATCCAAATACTGTGTAATGCACAGCAGATGAAGTAGAAACAAATCAGGCAACAGTGGAGACTGCGATTTCTATCTGAAGATTTTAAACTTTCTCAAACAGAATATTAACCAAGAGGTAGAAGAAGACCAGGATTTCAGCAAAAGTAAAACAGGATGATGAGGGCACTGGAACAGGTTTGTGGACTCCCCATTCCTGGAATTGTTCAAGGCTAGATTGTACAGAATTCTAAGAAACCTGTCCAGTGAAAGATGTCCCTGTCCGTGGCAGGGGAGTGGAGCTAGATGATTTTGAGGGTCCCTTCCAACCCAAACCATTTTATGATTCTATGATTCCATGACTTTTTGTAGCACATACAGAAAACAAATCTCATTTCAGACTAAACAAGGCACCGAGTAAAACAATCTTGGGAAAAAGGTCAGTGTCTATTGCACACCTTTGACATTTTTTTAATTATTTGCTCGTTCTATCAAGCTTCTATTATTTCACCTTTCATCAGTCAGTCTCAAGATATGGGATTTAGTTGGAGAATTCACTCAACTGTGTCAATTCTAAAGCCAAACAATCTCTCTACCAAGTTGTCTAGGTTCTTTCTGAGAGAAATAAATAGACCCTTCCATAGTATGATCCATCTCCATGCAGAATGGTGTAATGAGGCATAGAGGACTGAAGGGACACTCAGAATTATCCAGCAACAACCATGGATCATTTCTACTAACTGAAATGTCCAGTGAAGCACCAGGCAGAGGTATTCTCAGTTCCACAATGAGTTAGCAACTGTATATAAACCATACAGGCATTGTTTAAATTTCCAACTCAAATAAATAAAGAACGATTAAACTAGACTACCACATGATTCTAATATATTCTAAGACTCATTCTTGCTGTGAAATATGATAAATCCCAAAATCATGATATATTTTCACTTTCCCGGTAGTGGACTAGAATACAGTCTCAGCTGCAGAATGGGAAAGAATCTCATTCCTTATCATTAAGATTGTTTTTTCAGGCCTGCATATAATTCAGAGTCTGTGAAAGTAATGTTTTTTGAGGACTATTGATTACTTCACCATAGTTGAAGTTCTGATAGTTGGATGAGTTGTTTTAACAGTGACAATAGTTTTTCTTCAAATAAATTCCCAGTCCCAATGTAAGAAAATCTGAGTAAAAATGTGTTGCCTGTAGCAGTCAGGTTAGATTTTATGATCAGATAATCTTAAGTAGTCTTAAAATGTTGGATGCTACATTGGGTTGCCTGTAGCAGGAACAGAATGGTAAGATAATAGTCATTACACAGTTATATTCTCAAGCATAAGTTTAGCATAAGTTCTCAAGCATAAGTTCAGTGCTTATATAGGTGTTTTTATCATTCAGAATGTTTTCCAAACATCTTTCTAACATCTTGTAGGAAGGTAAATACATGATCATCCCATATTTGGAAATGAAGACAAGAAGATTTAGGATTTTGAAGTTTCCTGAAGCTGGTACTTTTGTGCAGGGAATTGATCATGTCACTTACTGTTGATTTTGTCACAGAATTAATTTTAGGAGGTTAGCAATCTCTGTGACGGACTGCTGCTTTTATATCTGGTCCTACCAAACCCAAGTAGTTTTGCAACTTTCAGCAACTAAATCTACCCAAAAATTCATGTTCATGAAAATCTACCTTCTCAAGTGTCAAGCTGGAGGGCTTTCCAAACTGCTTCTTTTACATTAATCTTCTATGGCTCCCGAGAATCTGTCACTAGTGTTTCTTGCTATTGATTATGCTTGATTTACAGTCTCAGTGAAGCCTATTTAACCCAGGAGAACATGCTCCTCATCCCCACTCCTTTAATTTAAACCATCTAGCAGTTACTTTGCTGATTCTCCTAACACTTATGAATTATTTTATGACAGCGTATGCTATGCAATGGATGAACACAAACTTTCAGTGCTTTTTTTTCAATTACTTTTTATCTCCTCACTTGCAAGCAAGGCATTAAATAAGCAATAGCCATCTGACATCTCTCCTCACTAGATTTCCTCCTCTCTCTGAATAATTTTGATGACTATTGTGAAAATTTAGTTGCCTAGTAGCTGAAATGAAGAATTGCATTCTGGTTTAATGGTAGGAAAAAGAAATCAGAACCAGAACTCTGATATAATGTCTTCTTGTTTAATGGACGCAGTCAAGTCTCTCTGCTAGACAACAGTTTTAATGTTATGACATAAGGAAACATTTCTTAGATGGAAGGCATTAATTTCAAGGAAAAAGAAATTGAGAATTGAATTTTCAAGATGGCTTGAACCTCAACTATCATACTTTGTTATCAAAACAAGATGATTTTCATACAATACCCATGATAATTGCAGAAAAAAATATTGTAAGTGAACATTTTATCATAATAAGTAGATACAATATTTGAACACTCCAAGAAAATTTCCTGACAAGTCTCTATGGGATGACATCAATAAAATATACGTGTGGGTCAGCATGTTCTGCTTGTTTCATGCATCACAGGATGCTGTCCAAAGCTAAGAAAACAGTATCTCTGTATCTGATGTGGCAGAAGTTGTGACAGGGTGCATAATTTGCTTGACGTTGATATAGTATCTTCTGGAAATTCTGAAAAATGCAAAGACAGTTAAATGGGATTCCTTCAATTTCTCTGTTAGTTTTAATATCCATTATTATCAGAGGTCTGGGTCTTACCCAAGTTATTTTTCAAAACATTTTTTTTTCCTTCAGTCTTTGAAGATGTAAGTGATAGTACACATGCAAAACAGCAGATGGAGGCAGTAAGATCTGAGATACCATATTATCACGGATGAACGTATGCATTTCTGTTCCAGGAAAAAGCCATGACATGAACAAATCTTCCATTGAAAATGTTTTGATTGTTCATATTGTGCAGATTTTTTGGACTTTTTTGAAACTGAAAATGCAGTAGGTTAGAAAATGGTCTGCTTCTTGATAAAGTATTTGTTACTGTGATAAGGATAGGAGTTCAGTACTGAGATTCAGGTATCTTGTTTTGTTAAGTGAGGGAGAATCTCTTTCAGATGAACCCATGTGGATGCAGAAAAGGCAGAAAATTTCCCAAATGCTCACAAATCACTTTTCAAAGCTACCTGGACATCAGTGTTTGTTGCTGGCAATGGGAGATAGAGCCCCACCTTATTTTAAGGAGCTGATCTGAGCTGTGTCTGCAGTTCTTGGCAGCATCAACACAGTACCTGCAGTGAGGTACAGATACATCTGTCCTAGATATAAACCACCTAGGGCTTTTTCAATGAGCTGTGGTGATGAAAAACATGGCATGAGCTGATGTTTAACTGTTTGCTAAGGTCACAGATAGATCCAGTTAGGTACCTGTGATGAACTACTGCCAGTCCCCAGGCTGGTGTTTTAGCTTTCTCAGATACAGCAACACCTCAGTGCTGTGAGCAGCGGGAGACTTAGTGCTAAATGCAGTTCCAATTCTCAACAGAGGATATACCACTTCCCCAGAGTGAGCTTTCTGTTTCTCCTCCTGACTTCCCTATTTATGTATTGCATCTTTTTGGTCAAGCTGTCTTGAAAGAAATGAAAGCCAAGCTGCCTTTCACTAGAGTTGTTAACAAAATTGAGCTCACTTCCTCCTCTATTACCCAGCTGGTGTAAATCAATACAGTTCTGGTGAATTAAGTGGTACTTTCTGCCATTTCCTCTAGTTGCAAACTCAGTTCAGTATCCCCCTGATAAGTGTCATGGATGAGAACAAAGAATGTCAACAGAACAGCATTATATCTTGTATTTCTTCAGTGGGGATGGTTTCCTTCTCAGCAGTCCATTTTATTTTTATTTAATTAATTTATTTTTTTTAATTTCTTTGCCCCATTCTGCTGCATTAGCAGCTGTTTGGAGAACTATGAAGTAATCTTTCTTACATTGGCCTTCCTGAAGTTTTTTCCCATGTACCAGGGAGGTAGGCTAAACAGGTTCCAGTGACTCTTGCTTCTTGATCACTGCAGAGGCTTAAGCCACAGTTTTACACAAGAAGGAAAGAAAAGGCTCCCTGAATGCTAAATAGTTCTGTGTGGTTTGCCACCCACCCACTCTGCTGGAACATGATCCATTAACTCAGTGTGGCTGATGCAATTTGAAAAGGGGCAGCAGTTCTTACAGCAGTCTACATTTGTCAGTAATAACTTCATAGATGCCGGGGAAAAAAAGGGGGGGCACAATGCAGCAGGATTCTAATTCACTCTGAAAAACATATAATAACTAGCAATGTCTTCTTAGATGAATAATCTTGAGCATGGTAGACATGAAGGACAATGTGCAAAGTTTGTAGAAGTTTGATTTTTATTATTTGAATTTCTGGACCATTTATTTGAGACATAATAAGAGTAGATATAGATGAATAATGGTAGGTGCTCCCTACAAATACCTGAAAGGAAGTTGTAGTGAGGTAGGGGTCAGCCTCTTATCACAAGTAACGAGTGATAGGACAAGAGGAAATAAACGGCCTCAAGTTGTGCCAGGAGAGATCTAGACAGGGTGTTAGGAAAAATTTATTTAATGAAAGGGCATTGAAAGTCAGGATTTGGAACAGGCTGCCCAGGGAAATGGTAGAATCACCGTGCCTGGAAGTGTTCAAAACATATGGATGGGGCACTTAAACACATGGTTTAGTGGTGGGCTTGGCAGTGCTGGGTTAACGTTAGGACTTGATGATCTTAGATTTCTTTTCCAACCTAAATTCTTCTATGATTCCATGGATAAACAATACATCTACCGTGATTCAACTACCCATATATGTGTTTGCATTGAGACTGGAGTACTTATTCAATTGTGAAATGGTAATGGCAGTATTTCCAGTACACAAAACCAATCACAGTAGCTAAAAGTTGACGAGAGGGAGACATAATAGCTGGTGATGAGGATATAGTCTTTTTGACAGGATGCTGCTGTATTCCTTTGTAAAGTTTAAATTGCCAGGTCTAGAAGTGTGCAATAGGAAAAAATCTGCTCCTTTAGTAGGACATTCAGTGACAATTTTTAGCTGGCTCCAAGCAACCAAAAAGAGTCAAAGTGTTTGATTTATTTGGGTTAGAGAAGAGATGTTAAGTGTGCTGCCTAAAATTTGGGATGAATTAAATTCTTTGTTCTGCATAGACTTTGTAAAGGATTTGGGGGAAATAGCTTACTCTCTTGTATCTCATTAGAGATTTGATAGAAACACAGAGAAGATGCTGAAGCTAATGATCATCCAATAAGTAATAAGGCATAAAAAGACTTGAGCAGATTAGAAGGAAATGTATCACCTGAAAATTTGCTGATATTTGCAAGTTTCTCTGCTCCATAATGTATGTATGTATGTTTTATTTCATTTTTATATCTCTTGGTTTATAGTTTTTCATTTTCTTCATCCTTATGAGGTAAGTTCAAGGAAGAAATAATAGGATTATCTCTGATGTGACAAGACAGTAAAATCCACAGAGCTGACAGCCAGCACCATTCTTGTTCCACCAAAGGGATTTTTGACATTTGGAAGTAGGATTGTGCTAGACAGAAGAAAAATAGTACTTAAATAACCCTATTTGGAAATAAAACCCTCAGGAAGAGCTTTGCGAAGATGTTTTTCTTTACAGGCTGGGTTTTTGTTTTTTTTTTTTTTTTTTTTTGCAAATACTTAACCAAGTGGCAGTTGAGAAAGGAAGTGCAGAAATGGCAGAGCTAAGGTTCTACTAAGGTTCTAGATGTAAGATTTATTGCACTGGGTCAGAAACTTTGCTAGCAGAGCTGAAGCTGAATGGAGTTGTGCTGAGGAAGTAAGATGGATGAGATAGTTTCAGACCTTTTAGGCTGACCATTAAATCCTCACCCATTACTGAACAAGACTATCTTTTTACAAGTCATAGAAATAATTAGCTAAATCCCACTGAGTGAGAGGTAGGAGAGTTGGCTCGCAGTATGTGTTCAGGGTCAGCCTTCAATTATCCACCATGGGTTGACCTCAGTTTGCTGCACCACATAAAGCGCTATCACTGCCTTGTCTTCACTCAGATTTTGCAGTGCTAACTATATCAGTGCAAATCAAAATGTTATAACCATTTTTAGAAGTGGAAACACAGCTAATGGAATTAGAAAGGCAGAAGTTACATACCACATTTTAGTCATACTTTTTCCCCATGTTTTGGTCTCTTTTACAGTGGAACAGAAATCTCTTCCTTCTAGCAGACAATAATTTGGAACTTGGTTCCTCCTTGTCAGCTTATTTTTTGACTTTACATAATGTTGAATATTTAAGGACAGAACTTTTTTTTTTTTTCTTGTTAAAAGGAATGCTAGAAAGAAAGAAATTTGGTTGTTATGCTTTTTGGGGGGTTGTCATGCACCAATCAGCTTCCTGAGTTACAATATTTTGGCTGATGCATAGCAGACCATGCACCTGCTTTAAACTTGTGATATTGCTTTAAGTTCAGAGAAGAATGTTTGAAAGAGTACATTTTACAACTTGGAAACTGTGATGTCAGTAGTGAAGTGATCTTGCAGAGAAATGAGCTAAACCCCATTATCTTTTCCATCTTTATGACTGAGGGAACTTTTTGAAGACAAAATATTAAAATACTGCTAAAACAAATAAACAGTCCTTTTAAAAACTGTACCACTCTGTCATAAGCAATCCACTTTTTGTACCAATCTCCTCATGCAAATATATTTATTACAAAGACTGATTCAGAGAATACAAATACAATCAGCCACTGAAAATACCAGACTCTGTTGTTATAGATAGTATCACACTCGCCTTGAATATCATAAATCTTATTGTTATCTGTCATGTCTGAATTGACAACTAACAAACTGAAGTGTTTGAAGAATGAAACCTTGTCACACAAACTGTAATTACATTTGACCTATTCAGTGCCTTTTGGTTTGTGTGGGTGGAGGAAAAAACCCTGGGTTCTGAGTGTGGTCAGAACCTTTGCCTGATGGGTGCTGTGCAGTGTGAGATGACTGGCTGTAGAAAAACAGCAGCAGAGGCACCAGTCTGCTCTGGTAAGAAGTTGTCAAGAGAGACAGGAAAACAAAGGGCAGTGAACAAATAGAATATTTTCACTTCTGTCTAGCGTAAAAAAAAAATCATAAATTAAAAAACCCCTCAATTCTAGTGTTTACATAAATGGCAACTTTGGAAAAAACAAAGTGCTGTAAGAAAGACCAGCCCCGGTTATTTGCTGAAGGCTGCATAAAACACCATCCTGACCAGTTGTGTACCAAAACCACCAGTAAAAAAAGCTTATAAAATATAGGGAAGTATGTGTTTATGAGTGAGCCAGGGGTATTAGGAATTAATAACATGTTTTTAACCCAGCTAAATACTCTCCCAGAACCTGAAAGCTGCAATGAAAACACTGTCATCCCTGAGGAGAATGAAATTTAACTCTTGTACTGATGACTGCAGTTTTATGTCCCAGCAGCTGCAGCAAAAAATCCTTCAGGCTGGGTTTGAATACTGCATTGGAGCTCTTCCCCTTTCCCACAGGTCAGGAGAAGAGATGAGACATGAAATTTGTTTAATTGAGAAAGATTTTGACAAAAGAGTGATCATTCATCTTTGATCCAGTTGTGTTGAACACTTGGTGTTCTATCCTGATTCTTTTCATGTTTCAAATGTAAGTAAGTCCTGAAACATAGAGCATGGCTTTATATCTAGTCTATTCTAGTAAATTTAAGATTAATGGGAACATTTCCTGATGCTGAGATTGACAGGCATGATGTAATCTTGTGAATCCTAGTGAACTTATTCTCCCAGAAAACAGTATTAAAGTTAATTGGTGCAGAATAAAAGAGTGTATTAGTCAGGAGGAAGTCCAGCTCTAGTCAGGAGCAGTATTTTTTGTGAACATGCAATCTGCAGAAAATTACCCCCTTCAGCAGTTGTTGGCCAGGAACAGTGCCCCTGCTGATGCACATGGGCTGTTACCAGCTCCAGAGAGGGCTTAACAATGAACTCCAGGCTTACTCACTGGTTAAGTAGTTCTATGGCTGAATTCCCATTCGCTTAATTAGAACTGGGAATTGTTTTTCTGCGGTTTCGCTTAAGTAAAAAATAACCAGTACAGGCAGTACTAATACAAAATTACCAAGAATTGATTAAAATAATGCAAGTAAAAGGTTTAATGGGATTTTCAGTGGAATTCAGGTACCCTGATTTTTGTAGATAGTTTTTTAAGGAAATTCAAAGCCGAGAAAGCAGTGAAAATTATCGAATGTAGAAGCTGGGAAAAAGAATTCTAGTAAACAAAAGATGCACATTCTTTGGAAAAATTGTGCTATGGAAATATACTAAGAAAAAACAAATTTGTGAAGTATTACACTGCCAGCCATCCTGAACACAGCCTCAGACTCTGATCTGCTACACACTCATAAGTCTCATTCACACTCATCACCAGTATTTTCAGTTAAATTGTTCAGGACTGATATTGCTGTAATCTGAGTCTCTTTTTTACCTTGTTTGGTAAAACATGTTTCCTTCCTTCAGCTGGCTTCGTGTTCCCTCTGAGCCAACGTTGATGCACTGCTTGTATCTCCCAATCTATTTGGAAGACAGCTGCTATAGATGATGTCAGTGTGAGATGATCGAACAATCCCTGTCAGTTGCTGTGTTGTGTATTTGTTGTATGATTGGGGTAGTGAAAGGATGATGAAGAAATTTAAAACTCACTATTCCATGGTCTGTCATCAGATAACTGAGGTATAATAGAAGTAAAGGTTATTCCTATATTTTCATGTAATCTATAGCGGCAGTGCTGGACTTTTCTATGCAATTTTATATGATTTCTTTCCTTTCCTTTGGCATTCAGACTGTTCTAACAAAGCCACAGGCAGAGTTTTGCTGTATGGTGCAAGAAATGTGCACCTTTTGGTCTGAATTCAAGCTGTCTAACCAGTGAGCTCCCCTTTATTTCTGTGGGTATTTGCAGCAGATGTGAGTTCTCTGTAGCTGTGTTCAGCTGTGGATTTTCATTTGTGGTTGGGAGCTTTAATTCACTGGAGACATGAATGTTGTGTTATAACTTGGCTATTGTGCTTTTCCCTAGCCTGAGCAGATGCAGTTTGCTGTTGGAGCAGCAGTGCAATCAAGAGGCCTCATATTCTGTGACTTAATGGATCAAGCCTCCCAGGACTGTTTGTGAGGCAGCTGGGATAAACTGTAAGTGGCATAAGCCAAGGTACTCTGTTATATTGCTTTAAGATGAAGCTTGGTAAAGCCTGTCTGGATGAACACTCTCTGATATTTGGTAGTCACATATGGGCAGTGCTGGCCAGCCTTGTCTTACCAAAGAGCATGGCAAGTCTTTGTTTTTTCAATTCTGCTGCACTAACTTGGTGCCAGATTTTCCTTTACCGAATATCTAACTGTTCAGCATCTTTCTGGTCATCAAACAACAAAGACGCAGAAGAGGAAATGGGACAAAATAATCTACCAGGAAATAATGTCATTTCACAGTTTATAACTGTGATAGGATTTCGGTATGACGCCAGCATGGAAATCCAGTGACCTCAATAACATTACATTATTTCTTTCCTGCTCTTTACTGCTCTCCCATCCATAAATTCTGCTTTATGCCAGTGTGATACTTAGCACTTTTGACTGGTCTACTTTCAGGTGGGGTTCCAGAGTTGTGCTGGCCTTTTAATTGCTTCCTAAAGCAATTAAATGTTGTATCCCACAGCAACCCAGAATGGGTGCTGTGGGAGGAGACCACCACATAGCCTCCTCTGCTCCCTGAGTGCAGTGGCTCTCTGCCTTTTCTCCCCTTGTTCTTGAATTTTCTTTCTTGTTTGCACCCCCACAGGTTCCCAGTTAATGTATTCTTACCCCCCTCACCCCAGCTGGGCGAGCACCTGTAATTCCCCCCCTGATCCTCCTCCTTTCCCTGAAACTACTGGACCCCTGACCCTCAGCCATGCCTACCCCTTGACCTTAAAACTCTTGGACCCTCTGATATCAGGGCTCTTTCTGGTGCCTGACCCTTGGTGGTAATAAACCCCGTTGTGTTACACTGAGAGAGCCTGTGCCCCTTCTCTTTCCTGCTCTCGCCCCTTGTACCGTGCACTGCGCTGCTGCCCGGCACCCCGGGAGTCACTCGCAGGGAAAAAGCCGCACCGAGTGCCCCTGCCAGGATCTCACCCAGGAAAAGTGGTGGGGCAATTAAATTCCTTCACAGTTGCATGATTACTCCAGTAATATCTCACTTCTAATAGAGTCTTAAATTTTTGGCTTTGGTGTACTTTTCCTTATTTGTCTTCCTCAATTAATCTCAATATTCTATATGCTGCTTTTATTCTTTCTACATAGATACAGAACATCTCCTTTTCATATTTTGCCTCTCTGGCATTTCTTTTGTAAGCTTGACATTGACACCTAAAATTTGGGGCCCCCATTATTGTTAATCTAATAATCTAATCTACTTGGAAGTAAATCTTATCCTCCCCGTCTTAGACTGAGATTTTTAGGATTCCATATCCTCTTGGAATCTTCCTCTCCTAGTTCATCAGTGATGTGTCTTCACAGTGAGTTAAATATCAGTCTAAAGTGATTTTTAAGCCAAGATTCAAGTGACATCCTTGCTGCTTACACACACAATTAAGAGTATTCATAATGGAAGCTCTGGAGCACCTCAGGAGTGGCTTAGGCAGAGGGTGATCAGTAGAGGAGAACCAGGTTCTGGGAATTACTCTCCTGAGGGCCTAGGACCAGCCCACAGTGGGTGTGCAACACACCACACCAATCTTGTGACAAGCTCTTAAGCCTACTCTTCACCTCACCAAACAAGCACAAATCTTATGTTTTTCTCCTCATATACATGTGAACATATTTCAGGAATTGGAACAGGCTGCTCAGGATGAGCTGGAATCATCATCCCTGGAAATGTTAAAAAATACACATGGATGTGGGGCAAGGGGACAAGATTTACTGGTGGACTTGGCAATGCTGGGTTAACATTTGGACTTGATGATCCTAGAGGTCTTTTCCAAAATAAAAAATGATGAAATTCTGTGACACCTATGCTCACAACAAATGTGAGAAAGCCCAGGAAACCCTTAGGTTGGGTTTGAAGGTTTTCATTTGCTGATCTTTGGGAAGGAATTAAATACAGTAAGTCATGTGGTGGTAAGTTTTGAATCCCTGTTAAACAAAATCATAGTGAGCATCCTGATTGCTTTGTTTTAGTCTTAAAAAATGACTAAATTGTAAGACTTGGTTTACAAACAAACAAATAAAAGCAGATTGTGATTTGAAACTACTGCCCCGAAAAAATGTAAATACACCACAAATGTCTCTGTATGTGTACAAGAAAGCTCATCCATTTCCTTTGCAGTAATAAATGCCTCATGTACTGCACTGTGATTTGGTCTTAAACTCCAACAATAGGAAAACAAATTTAATAAATAGTCCCTAAACAGACTCAAAGGGCGATTGCAGTTCTTAAAATTCCATCCCTTTTCCCAATGTTCCGCGAGCAGATGGAGGATGTGAGAAGGAAAGAAGCACCCAGTCCATGTATTAGTTTAGCTGAGGAGGACAGTACTGGCAGTAAGGTTTCTCTGGTATCAAATAGCAATTATGGACCAAACATGAAAGAAAGATAAAGCTCCAAACAGACACAGAAATTAGACTCCAAACTTTTTAAGAAATTGAGCTTTTGCTTTTCTCATTACTAATTGCCCTGATATTTCTGAAGGCGTATTATGGAATTGCACCCCTCTCTTTTTAATCAATGTAAACATTGATTTGTGATTTAATCTGGAATAGGATTTATTAGTTTAATAAATTAGTTTAATAATATTAGTTTAATAGTTTCTAAATGTCATCATTCTGTAGCGATAACAGAAACTCAGAAGAAACACGGCTGAGAGGTGGTCACGGAGCATGGCATAAATTAACTCTTCTTGCAAACGAAACAAATTTGATCTAGTGTTCCAGAAACTGCTTTAAAAATATTCTGCAATGAAACAAGATGTTGCATATGGTTTTCAAAGCCTTTCTCTTCAAATTGCAATAATTGCAATGCTTCTTTTGGAAATATATTCTTCAGGTAAAGCAGTATATTTCACTGAATCTGTTGCTGTGGATTTCTACATTGAAAGAATTTACTTTGGGATGTAGACTTTTAGGTGGTTCAAAGACATGATGTGAATTCACATTGTTTTTTAGCTGAAGTTGGGCACTTTACTTACCATTGTGTTATGAATTATTCCCCTTAATTTGTCAACAGCAAATAAACTGATTCAGCAATATCTCTAGAGATGTGTTTAGAAAATAATGTGTATAATAGGTTTTATCTGAGTGCTGAAGTTCATACTCTGCATTTCACTGCATGCAGTGTAATTATTCCAAATTCATGCCAATCTATGTAAGAATATTAAGACTATTAGAAACCCCAGATTTTGGAATGGGAGGGAGTGGATTTCCAAACTAGAAATCTTTGTTCTGTGGGGTTTATTTGTTGTTTGGTTGGTTGGTTTGTTTTTTGGTTTGGTTTAGTTTGGTTTTCTGGAGGGTTTTTGTTGCTTTTTTTTTGTATGGGTTGGGGTTTACTGAGTAGTGGCTTTGTTGTTGGTAGTTTTGTTTGTTTGTTTGTTTGGTTGTTTTTTTTAGCATTTAGCAGGGAAGGTATAACAAAATCTTTTGGCTGGAAACAGAATGTAGCCAGACTTGAGATGAGACATTTATTCCTAGTGGTCACAAAGGCAGAACTCTAGAAACCAAATTATTAAAGGATATAAAAAATTTTCTCTGATACTTTTTTGCAGTTCAAGATTAGATGTGAATCTACAATTGCAGGAGTAAAGTAGTTTCTTACAACATCTATAAAAATAATGTTCTGGTATATGATTCCAAGTTGAACAGCTTTGTTTTCTGTTCCTCAAGACTAAATTATTTTACTATTTTCTCTGAAATCTGTATATGCCTCATCAGTGAGATTGTGTGTGCTTCAAAAGACAAAGATCAAACTATACTAGAACGTTATGTAACTATGATACCATTAATGTTAAGTTAATCCTTCAAAGCAACAGAAAAGGAGGAGTAAAAGAGAGAGAAAGATTATAATTCAAGGGTTTGTGCATAGGCATACCTGGCTTGTAGAAAAATGCACTGAAAACAAAGTTGCAAGTGTTTTGGAGAAAAAAAAAAGCAGTTTTCAGTCATATCACAGATTCTTTTTAATACTGTTCAAAAAGTACCTGACTCTACATAAACACCAACTATAACATGATGTAGACAATTGAGAAACAGGCAAGTGTATTCTTGAATGCTAAAATAAATTACATTTGTACAGGTAGAAAGCAAACCAAAGCTGATAAAAATGTTAAATTTTATGAAAAATTTTTTTCCGTTCACATCAAAATAATAACTTTACATTCTCTATGTTTTAATAGTATAAGCAGCAACAACATAAAAAAGAAAAAACGGTCACAGAATGTTTGAAACCAGTTCTTCATAAGTTATTAGCAAATTAAAAAAAAATAATAATTACAAGCACTTGTAGCCCACATAAATCTTTTGGAATTGGCACCATCTCTCTAAAACATCTATATTCTATATAGATTTCTAATTACAAATACCACCAGCAGCTGCCATATAATCCTATTAGTACATGTAATATACATAGTATATTTGTTCCCATTTGGCAGATCGGAGTGACTTAATGTTTATTGTTTGTTAGTACTGTCATTGCTCAGGTGAGACAAAACCAGCCATATACACCAATTCATCACCCAGATGAATTTTTTACTTACCTTTATGCTTCACTGGCCTGTATTTCTTTTCCTTTCCACAGTATAAAATTGTAAGTGGCAATTGGAGAGATTTGAACTGAGGATCTAATAATAAACCACCACAAAAAAAGTGAATTCAGGTAATTCAACTTCAACCTTTACTAAATGAAGTGCACACTGAAATGGGTGGCAGATGAATGATTTTCTTGTTCATGGAGACTATTGACTTTATTTTTGGAGATTCATTACACTGCCAGAAAACTGTGACCTCTTAGGTATTTTTGGACATGTTCACTCACATCCCTTGACACATTTAGTTAGAGGATGACTTTCCCATTGGGATACCAAATAGAGTAGGACTGATAAAGATGAATGGTAGGAAGGACCTATTCACCAAGCCGAGCTTCAGGAATGAACCTAATAAAATCCATCTGCTGTTTCATTCAAAAGAGAGTAGGAAGAATATCTTGTCATTATCATTCTCTGCAGAACAAATAGTCAAAATCTAAACTTCAGTGGCCACTATCCAACTTTGATTATCTTTATATGGATATTAATTTGGAATGATTCCATTGACCCCCAATAGATTAAAGGCCAGTGTCAGCAAAGGACTTCAGCACTTAAAATTATTCAGTGTAATACATAGTTTTTTGCTCTAGTGTGGAGGTCAGGACCTTTTGTTAAATATCTAACCTTTCTGTGGAATTTGAGAGAAGAGTTAGTGCCCAAGAAAGCAATGTAACAAGGAAAGAGATGTCTAGGAATACTCTATTTGAGCCAGTATGGAAATGCAATGTGCAGAAAATGCTAATTTTCCTCTGGGATCAATTTTTGGAGACAAGTCTACATTTTGTTTCAAATATGGGCCACTTCACCTTTGTAAAAGGTGGCTGGAAGAAAATGAAATGAGTGCCTTTTTTGCAGTCTCAGAGAAATAGGAACCTCAAGTTTAATTCCTTCACCTATCCAAGAAGACTCAATCTCTCCTTTACATGATGGGGTCTGAGAACTCCAGATGGAAGACAATATTTCTGCAGATAAAAAGTTATCTAAGGGCACATCCTTCCCTCCTGTCATGAAAACACTTTTCAGGGAAGCATTTAACTTTTTTTTTACCCAATATGTAGCACAGACAAAAGGTTGCCTCCACTTCTTTGAAGTTAAAATACCTTGTTTCTGCTCCAGAGATTTTTAAAGTATTTTTGTATTAAATGGTCATATATGATCTCTAATTTTATTCAGCGTATGTCTTATCAGATTGCACTGTTCCTATTCCACTGCAATACTCTTGAATTTGTTCCTGTCCTGTGAAGCTACCTTGGGGAAATGAAAAGAGGGTATCTCAACACTGAGTCATTGGAGCACTTTCCAGCCAGGAAACTGTACTGTGCATTCTGTGTACTCTCTTGTCAGACATGCAGGGATTTAACCTGTGTTTTAGCCGGTGTTTTCTGCATCCTTGATGGGTTTTAACATGAGTTAGGTACAAAGATCCTTAGATGTGTGAAGATCAGGTTAGTTCTGAGCATACACAGACATACTATGCTAGATGCTGGAGTAAGGTGGCATTTGAATAGTTGTTTTAAAATTGAGTTTAAAATGTAGGTATTAAATTCTACTGAAATTCTAACTTTAGGCTCCAAAGTATTTTTTTTGGGTCAGCCCTGACACTGGTCTCTAATACAACAAAAAATTTGTAGTCACATTATTAGTCCTGAGCATAGTGCTCTGATTTCCCTAAGGAACCGACTCTTTTTGGTGTTGTCTGTCACTGTCATCTTTTATCCTCTCACCTCATAAATTATGTATTAAGCAGAATAACAAGGTTGCACACTTTCTTTTACAGAACATACACCCACAGCTATGCTGTCTTTCAGTTTGTTCTTGCACACTAAAGAAAACATTCGCAGTGGAGCTCTATCATCCAGAGCGAAAGTCATGGATTTGCCTTCCCATTTACTCTCTTTTGATAGCTTATTCTCTTCATTTTAAACAAAAGTTTTCCTTTTACACACACAGCAACTGAATAAACATCCAAGCAAATGAACATAATTCTTTTTTTTTTTTTCTTTTAGAACTTATAACAATTTTTTAAATTAGCATTTAGTTTCTATCTCAGTTTTGTAGCTGGAAATCAATGGAAGAAGCCAGCACCTTGTGATCAACTAGGCTCCCATGAAACATCAACAAGTGATTTGTGGACTGTGGTCTAAAAATCTCTGGTCTAAGGTCTAGGCACCAAATGTTCAGATATAAGTACAAGGAAGCACATTTTCAAAGTCATGCAATCATTCTTCAGAGACAATTTAAAAATACAGTTCTTCAGTATTGCAAAGGCTTCTTCCCAGCTGGCCTGCCAGAGTGACTCACTTTATTTCAAAAGCACAGATTCAGAGGTGATTACACCATCACTCTTTAGGGTTGGCCTCAAGCACAAAAGAAATAAGAGATTTTTTTGAGGTCCCTGTGGTCAAGAATGACAGTCGTTTCAAATCCTTTAATTCCCTTTGTGTCAGCAGCACTAAATTGGAAGGCAAATTTCAAGCCATTCACATTCTTTAGTTAGATTGAACATTGCACATTGCACATTGTACATTGCACATTCTTTAGTTAGATTGAAAAGTGTTCATGATTAAAACTTTTGCATTTATGTGTGAAAACCCTTGCCACTCTATCTTAATGTCCCAAACAGAGACTAGCATACAAACAGCATAATGAAGTCATGATGTCTGTCATTCATATTTTCTTTTCTCTTATGTCAAACCCACTGGCTTGTCCTAAAGAACTTTCTGGTCTTGCAAATCTCCCACTGGGCTCATTTGGATTATTACTACAGGCATTACACCATTTTTGCCTTCTTCTCCACGAAACTTTTCCTCCTTTTGTTGAAATTCAAACACAGAGGAAAAATGACATTAATGCACTTCAGTCTGCACAATTAAAGTGGATTCTGCCATCTCTAAATGCTCCTAAGGTTGCCCACCTTTCATTAAAAATAGACTGACTCCAAGAGGGTACTATCTCAGCAGGGTCCATCCATGGTTCCTTGTGCAATTAAAATTTCTGTGGTGGCTGATAAATATGCAAAAGATACATGGCTCTACCAAAAGTGAGAGTGAACAAAACTGTTTAAAATTTGGGTTGCACAAAATTAGGGTTTTAGGATCTTAAAACACGCATTCAGGGCACATGGTTCATCCTCATAACCATGTCATCAAGACAGTATACATGACCATTGTCCGGAAGCTCTGAGCAATAGCTATGGCCAGGATGCTGCAGTTTGAGAGCAGAAGAGGTATATTTATGCTAAGCTTGAAAGCTTCTATTTTTCACTCCTTTTTACTAGTTTTGTATTTAAGGAAATGTTTTTATGTTTGTCTGTATAATCCTTATTTCCACTGCTGATTATTTCACAGTGCAGTGAAACCCACAGATTTTAACAGGAATACAGTTATATTAATTGTCCACCAACATAAGAAAAGACTACAGGGGACCTAAAATGCTAAGGAAAGATCAAGGTGGAGGATGTTCTTGTAAGAACATTGGTCAGTAGTTTGAAGTATAAGAGAACAGGTAGTAATAGAATCCCTTTGAAATTCACATTAGTTATCTCAGTACACTCTGTTTATAATAATACAATATTGCACTGATGGGAGACAAATATTATCCTATAAGTCTTCCACAAACAACATTTAAATGGCCTAAACTCCCCTAATAAGAATGTTTGTATCACAGACTGATTGGACATGCTTTTCTCTTAAACGTGGGTTGTAACCTGTGACAGAAGATGCTTTCTCCTGAAGACGTGGACAGCTAGGGAACGATGAGACATGCTAGTACTGTGAACCAAGAGGGCAAAACTGAGCTCTAGTCTGTGAACAGTGCAGCTGCACAGAACTGAGTCCGTGCTGATCAGTCATGCGAGGAGGCAAGAACTGCATATAGACAACAAGGACCTTCAGTCATGCCTCAGTGTAGGGATCTGCCTTCTGGAGTAGAGCTGTTTTGTGACCTACCTTTTCGTGCTATAAACAAAGCTGATACATGACTGTACCTGACAAGACAAGCATGCCCAGACTGCAATTGGATAACACTGCCTGGCTCTAGAGTCACTAGAGTATCTTTGTGAGGTGCTGGTCTGGATTCAGTCATCTATTACTTTTTGTTTTTAAATATTGTTGAACAGCAAATTGGGGTGCAACACATAATAGTGAAACAAGCATCCCAAAGGAATAGAAAATGCTCTTTGCTAAAATATGTGAATGTGCTTTCATCTTTTACTTGTTTGATCAAATATTTTGAACATGGGGGAGAAAAAGGAGGTATGCATTTTGATTACAAAATATTTGTTATCTTTGAAGAAACAAGATCTAAATGTTTTGAAAATAAAATATAGCAGCCTTATTTCAAGGCTCCCTTCCTTGAGGCTGTCTTCTTTATAAGGCTACATCAACTCAGCTTTGAATTGAAGTACATTACTCATCACTTCATGCTATCCTTCAATAAAATAAAACAAACCCATAAAAGTTTGGCACCTGAGGACAGCTATGTCATGAAGAAGAGAGCAAATACAGTGTGCGTTTAGGGTCTGACTTACAAGTTCTATGTAACTACACCTATCAAAAATTATTTAGCTACTATTCAAACTTTAAAACTCTTCCCTGCCTGTATTAAAAAAGTGCTGTGACAGTATGAAGTGCACTAAACTGTACTACCTTGATATAGGAAAAAAATTTGAGGAATCCCCTTGTTTCTTCTGTGAGTTGCTAAGAAACAAAGATTCTGTTGGTTCATATCTCATTAGGTCTTCTTTGTTTTAACCTTTACTCTGTATTGCTTTGAATGTATTTTTTTTTTGTCACTGTTCATAGCTGCAAGGCATCAGCAGCAAAACAAATTTTAAGATTGTTGCTTATTAAAGAGTAGCTTAATCATCTCTAAGCAGACTTTGACACAGGGTTTTTTCCCTATATATATATATTAATTATGATTGTGACAACCTTTCTCACTGACAGTTAACATTCATCATAATCCAAATTGGTATCCTAGAATTCTGTCAGTCAAAGGATGGAGAAAATCCTTAGGGTGTCTACCTGTTTGTTACAAGCAAAGATGGGAATCTGAATAAGTATTTTAACTGGTAACATTATCACGAGGATGTCCATAAAAATGTGTTAATTTCACTAGGGAGTGCAGCTATAGTATAGCTTGGTAGTGCTGCTAGAAAGAGAATATTCATCTCAACAACTTGCCCTGGTAAGGGAATTACAAAACAGTACTCCAGAAAATATTTTTTGCTACTTCATTATTAGTTGGCAACATGGTGAAATAGTCAGGAAATCTTCCTTGGGTTTTGTTGTTGTGAAGGTGAATCCAATGTTAACAAATTGAACTTTTGATACTGATAGAAGAGAAATTCATAAACAAATATGTAGGTTGAGAAGTCACGTGTAAAGCCCTCCATATTGCAGTCACTTACTGCAAAGCCTCAACTTAGTGTTATCCATGTGTAACGTATCACAGACACCATATTCTTCAGCAAAAAGTTTTGTAGTTTTTGAACATACATCACTGCTTTTTGAGATCTTCATAGAAAAAAAAAAAAGAAAGAAAGCTTGACAGGTTGGTCCCAGATTTGAGTCTGTTAGAAAATGTACATTCAACATTTGGTCTTCTATTCTTGATAAAAGATCAAGGTTCACTTCTGGGCAAGGGATCAGAGTAAACAAACAAACCATTGTACAGTTGTTTACAATCTAGTTCCCCCCCATCCCCTATATTGTACACACAGTTCGTTGTAATACTAAAGCAAAGCACTTGGTATGTAACTGGATTAACAGACTCCTTATAAGCCCTCAAAAATAGATTCAGTGTTTCTGAAAAGCCCATGTTTTTTTAAGGCCACGATAATCTGCCAAGAGTCATTTTGTCTTTAAATCAGCATAATTAATCTGATGTTTCCACCTCTCAAGTGATTCCTCTTCTTCCCTTCCATTCCTCACAAGATGACCCAACGCCTCTCACTCTGCGTAAACACTGGAGATCTTGAAGACTTGGCTGTCCCCGCACTACTTGCTTGTAGTTGTTGAGATCCAACATTGTCTTGAACTACATTCACAGCGAAGAAGAACTTTGAGTATAATCTCTGATGAGCAGTGTGTCGTATTTTGGGGAGGATGGGATACAGAGAGCTGATTCAGAAGCCGGAGAGCTGGGAGATGCACTTCCAGAATCGATGGAGTCTCTAAAAGGAGAAGGAGGAGTTAAAGCCACCAACTCCTCCAGGTCTTGCTTGGCTGTTGGGGTCTCTGAAGTGCCTTCTTTGATGCTGTCATTTGAAGGTTTCCTAGCAGACTGGGAAGCGCCATTGACTTCAATGGCAGGAAGCGGTTGGATCTCTGCAAGCGTGGTCATTGTTGTAGGGAGCTGGATTTCCCGTGGAATCAGGTATGAAGAGCAGAGAGGAGCAGCCCCCATTGTCCCTGGAGTAGACGTTGAAAGCATCATAGAGTTCAGCTCACTGATATTGGCTGTGAAGCGAGTAACAACACTACTGATCTGCTCCATGAGGGAGCCTTGAGAGGAGCTACTTCGCTGAGGAGGTTCTGACTGGAAGGTAGGGGCTTCATCTTCTGTTCGGCTGACAGAGGCAGTTCTGTGGCTCAAAGTGCTGATTGGTGAGGGAGTCTGTGGTCGGTACTGAGCTGGGTATTGCTCTTCGGCTTCCGAAACGTCATAAAGCGTTTTGGCACTAGCCTCGGGAAATGTAGCGCTGCTACTGTGTCGGCTACTATCTGTGCTTTTAGAAAAAGGCTTGATCACTGCAGTTTGGTTGGGGTTCTCTTTTTTGTTGATGTGGACTGACAACCGCTGCCAAAGGTGTGCTCCTCGGCTGCTTTTCTCGTTCTGGGCCCAGGAAACTGATTTCCCATTAGAGCTGTAAACACAAATGAGATAAGATGGTAACTTGCAACAAAGTTAAAAATATAATTGCTGTACCTACAACAAGGGTATATGGTATTTCAGAGTTTGTATTCACCATAAAGCTGACTGTAATTTCATCTATATCTATTTATTGCAATATATCTATGTCTATATCTATGATTTATACGTATATGTTCTAGGAAAACAAGCAGCATGTCAGCTCATTTCACAGGCTAGTTGTAAACCCAGCCATCACCGGTCCTGTGCTAGTTCATGGCCACTGCTGACCCCTCTGTTGAGGCTCTTGGGACATAGGCAGTGTCCATCCTGGGGGAGAGAGCAGCTTGATGGCTTCCCTTCTGTTGGACTGGTGTCAGGAAGAGGGCCTGTGGGACTGAGGGATGCATAGAGGAGTGAGGAAGAATTAAATGCTTGAAGAGAATGAATGAGAGACTTGGACTGGCTAGAGTGCAGTAGCAGGTGTGTGGGCTGGCCTGGGAGCTTTCAGTGGTAAGGAGCTTGGTATAGTGTTCTGAACATGGGTTCCTGGTATGGGGCAGGGACTGTAGACTGGGAGATGAAGAAGCATAATCTGTTAAGGCTGGGGGGAAAAATCTGTTTATGTCCCACTATTTGGAAACATTGGAGCAATACACAGAAAGGGTCTATACTGGTTGTAGGTAATGGGTAACAACTTCTTCATCAAGGTACTTGGCAAGCTACCTGCCACTAAATTAAAGAAATAATTTATTTTTTTCCAAATTGCAGGTCAGCTCAGAGAACAAAACTATGTTCCTAGTAGGAAAGAAATACCAGACAAGCTATACAAGCAGCTCCTCATGGTAACATGAGACAACAATAAACATTTTGCTCCACTTTTCTGCAAAATGGGTCTTCTTAGGGTAAATTCTCTTCAAATCCTGTCATACCCTTTATCAAAGTTGCTTATTTGTCTCCTCTTGGTACCTAAGAAAAGCCAGCTGTGGCCCTTATAGATACATAGTATTTCCTTTTACATCTTCCTCAGTCTGATGAGCTGGTGTTCGCACATACATTAACATATAGTTCTTGGAAATATGGATGACATTAGAAATATTTCTTAGCTGAAACAGACAATGACTCTGAAATGATGTCAACAGGAAAAACAGTCCACACGTACAAATAAACATGATTTATATATAAAATGCATCAAAACTTTAGACAATTTGCTTTGGTTTCCAAAACATTTGCTATAACTATTTAGGATTTGTGAAAAGGCAACAACATTAGAGACCCTGGCAGACTATTGCAAATTTGTTTTTTGTTTGCTTTTTAAGTCTGCAATAGATATCCTCACAAGTTAGCCTGCAGCATAACAGTTTGCAAAGCACATACTTTACTAAATACAGATGACTTTATACCAGCATTCATGTGGAGGCTTCCCTCAAACTATCAATTTAATAGCTCTTCTGGCCATCTAAAAAAAAAGTTGCATGCTGACTGTAAAACAAAACCTCCTGTTGGGTTCACGTCTGTGATTACGTTACATGAAATTACAATGGATCATGTAACACAACATATGCCAACAGATTTCCCCTTCAAAAGCAGCATGACAGAATCCAGTAGACAAACACAATGTAAAACAATGGGTACTTTAAGAGAGGGAGGACTGGGAAATGAGCTGTATAAGTACATATGGGTTCCCCTCTTTGCTGCAGTGGTCACCAGGATGTTATTTGTATCTTGGAAGTTCACTGTTAGGCCCCTTCCCCCAAAATGCCAGGCAAAACAGCTGGTAGCTTGTAACTTGCTGTTCAGACAATCCCTTCCTTCTACTGGACCCCCATCAGAGCAAGAAGGAAAAGCAAACTCTGTCCTGTAGCACTGCTCCCTTTGATTCTTTGAATCTCTGTGGGTCCAGCTCTGGACTGAGCAGCAGCTGGCACTAATGTCTTGCAGAGTAAAACTATTCCCTCTGAGGACTGTGCACTTGTTTCCTTGCAACACGTACTCTGTGGTGTTGAGAACTGTTTGAGAGCCCTGGCTCACTGGTCATGCTGAGTCCTGAGCTCAGTGGGATCTCAGTGACAGCAGCAGGAGCAGAATTTGGATTGTTTGTCAGGTGAGACCTTGCCTCTAGTTCCAGTATGATGACCATGAATCCTTGTCCCAGGTGTTGCTGTGTTTGACCTGGACCAGGAGGGAGAATGATCTGGCACTGGAAACTTTGATCAGGAAGAAAGAGAGGACCCAGATCCAGTCCTGGATGTCCTCCTGGTGAAGTCTTATAAGGACCTGTGACAGGCCTGCCTGCCACAGGGGTGAAATAAATGCCATAAATGTGAAGGATTGGTCAATGCAAATAGAAATGCCTGCCTAAAGAAAGTGGTGTATTCTAGCACTCCTCCTGACTTCAATCACTGGCTTAGTACAGATGTTCAAACCCTTTAAAAGTGTACTCAATGTATGTAGATATTTTCAAGGCCCAAAGGTCAGATTATAAGAGTTTCTGAAGGCAACATGCTACTCCCTCCATAGTCACAGTTAAAGAGACAAAAATTAAGCAGGGATATGAGGCTGAAGAACCTGGGGAAAGGGAAAGGATGAAATCTGAGACTGCATCGAGCCCTTGGCAAAGATAGCAAGCAGTTAAATCTTCAGTGAAGCAAGTCACCAGCCTCCCTGAATCTCAGTTTTGGTTTGGGTCAGTCTTGGCTGATACACTCACTGCCTCCTTTTGTACTCTGCCCAGAATAATCTGTGCATGTGACTCTCATGTTGATCCTAGGGCTGTGAAGGAGACCCAATGGCTGTTTAATGTAAATTTTGTGCAAAAGTTGGAAAGACTTGACCATTATTCATTGCAAATTCCTTGATATTACAAACTGAATAGGACACAAACACCATTCACTGAACAGGTGGTGGGCTATTGGAACGGGCTGCCCAAGGAAGTGGTAGAATCCACATCCCTAGAAGTGTTCAAAACACGTTTGAATGTGGTACTTGGGAAAATGGTTTGGTGGTGGACACAGTGATGTTGGGTTTACAGTTGCACTTGATGATCTCAGAAGTCTTTTCCAACCTTTTTGATTCTATAATTTTTCAGTAAGAAGTGAGCCCTATAGCTAAATAATTTCTGTATCAGAAATGTATCCTATGCTTTATCATGCTGCACCTACTTACTAGGAAGTCAACACTGGACTGAAGTGTGCAGTCATTTCCTGCCTCTTGTTTTCTTACATTGGTATGAAACTGGGTTGTGGATAAATTGCTGTGATAATACTTTAAGATCCTGCTCTAACTGCACATTGATTGGTACTCTGTCAAGTTAACTGGAACCACGCAGTGGTCACAACTTAAAAATAGAGAAATAAAGGTAGATCACAGACATAGAGTAGGATGTCAAGGAATGGAACTGTTTACATTTACTATGCCCGGCTCTGCCTTGACTCTTCAATGATGAGAAACTTTAGGATGGTGAAATTTTAGATTTTTCTTGTAAACAGATTTTGGCTCCATCAGTTGAAAACAGAAGAATTACACTTCTGAACTCCCAAAGGAATTCCACTATAAAGTTTGGCTGAATACAATTTTTTTTACCCTATTCTGCTCTTCTGCAGGCACATTGCATTGAATAGAGCAGAGGAGAATGCAGCAAACTTCAACCAGTGATACCAAAATGTTCGAGTGGATTTTTTTTTTTTAAACAAAGCCTTTTGTGACACTTCTTTTTTTGTTTTGAATTTCTTTTGCTATAGGTTAATTAGGTTCAGCTTTATTCACAAGAGAGATTTCCTGAGAACCAGACAGTAATTGTTTCTCCATTTTCTTTGCTAAAAGCTTCTTTGATTTTGATAGACTGGCTTTTTCCCTGCCTGCAAGACCTACATAATAGGTACAAGAAATGAAATTGGAATAAATGAGAGAACTGTGACGCAGCTGATATTTCAAATATTTCTTCTACAGTTGTCCACTTGATGACAGAATAGCAATTAGTTTTGTTTCTCCTTTTTTCTCTTATTGAATCTCTTTAGAGACGCCTGAGTTTTGTGTTTAAGGATTTTTTTTCTGTTCATAAGAGGTATTAACTGATTTTTATACACTTAAAAAAAATTTCCCCTCCCTTTACACATATTTTTTTAACTATCTAGAATGGATCACTTTGTCTATTGTTTTGGTTAAGGTAGTAGAAGTTTTGTTGCAGTATTTTTTCTTCTGTGGTATGATTATTTATGAGATGGTGCATAGGTCTGCCACAAGTGTTTCTTTAGCCAGGTGTTAGTGAAGCAAATTTGTTTTGTAAGGTACTTCAAAATGCAGAAGAAATGAAAAACAGGAAGAGGAATTTACAGACACAGCAGCTGAAAACTCTCATATTTTAACAAGGGTGCCATCCTCATTAATTACCCAGAGCTGCTAAAATTAATTCTAATGCTGAATGCCTAGGGACTGGTGCTGGGGACAGTTACTGAAAGCATATGCAATTTGAAAATAAGTCACTTGTTCTCTTAATATCTTTGACTGAACTAGAAAAATCAGTTTAAAATTATAGAATTCATTATTTTTTAAGAAATCTCAGAATGCATAGCTGCATAGTATTACTCAGCAGTGGAAACCAAAATATAAGTGGAGCCATAAAATGTAAGGGAATTTTTGCTCTCTGTCACATACTAATATGGTTATCTAACTCCTAATTTGAAATGGGACAACTGCAAACACACAAGACCATAACTTGATGGAGACATATATGATATATTTGCAACCTGTCCTCATGCGACTATGATAAGGAACAATTTCAAATTCTTAAATATATAAGTCCATGAATGGAAGTTCATATTTTAGAACACTGGTCGAAATTTTATGGAGCTAAAATTGGTAGCAAATTTGTGCCCAGTATTTCAATGGCTGAAGTGTTGCAATTAAGGTATAGCTCCAACACTGTGCAGACTTCTCTCATCTTTAAGGGAGAAGTCTTCCTGTGTTATCCCCAGAAGCAGTTGGCAGTCATAAGCAGGATAAACTTCTGTACTTGGCTTAGCCCATATAACTTTCTGCCAAAGAGAGCCCTTGTTATTCAAAGTAAATAGTAAGAACCTGTTCTCCTTTTAGACTTCTCTGCTGAAACCTTATTAAAGACGCAATGATATAATTACTCTGTCTGAAAAGGATTTGTGTGCTATCTGTAGACTTAATTAAAACTTGATTCTTCATAAGGGATGGTGTGTGTATGTGTGTGTGCCTGTGATGAATTCAAGTGGGGCCAAATATGCATTTTCTTTCATCTTGTCTCTTGCAATCTCAGATCATTGTTTCTTTTGCTTGTAGTGACCCAAGTTCTTCATCCCTGGGAGAATGCAAGTGCCTTGCAAAATGCTAAAAACACTGAAATGAAATAAGTGGTAGAAGTGGTGAACTTCAGTATACAACTATGAGGAAGCAAGTCATAGTTTCTCCCAGAAATATGGAACAACCTGGATAACTGGATGAGGAACCAAAGATGTCTAAATTAGGTCAATTCTACCACTGTAATGTTTTATGTTGTTGCTATTCGTCTAATTTAAAAAAGCTTTTAAGAAAACCGCTACATGCTTATGTAATTTTTTCCCTAGGTAAAAGACAATTCTGCCACATACAAATAACCTGCTAGTGATATATCGTTTAAGTTATTTAGTTTAAATTAATCTCACACTGTTTTTTCTATGGAAATAAATGACAACAAAACAGAAAAGAGGAATGATACAGGGCAAAAAATAATTTTGTCATCTCCTGAGTTCTAGAAATAAACAATGTTTTGCAATTATTTTTCAGAGTAGTTTTCTGTTGTGAACAGCAAGAGCAATTATTTACATTACTCTACAAATCATAATTTATTGATACCTCCTTTCTTCATGAAAATACCAGCTGACAGTTATATGAGTGACTTTAATATGTAAGTATGAAAGAAATTACAAAGTGATAGATAGTTGATGGACAAAACCTTTGCCAGTGACCTCCCAGTGCAGCCACCAGTGATACTAATTCTGGCAACTGCTTCAGCAGCATGCCTGGTTAGATTGGGAAATGTAGGGTCTGGTATCTGAATGAAACTTTTCTAGTACATCAGTGATCATTTCCCAAAATGCAAATATGACTCTGGTATGAGATATATCTTCTTTCCTCTACTACCATGACCTCATTGTTAATTAAGGTAACTAGAGCTGTGTTATGCTTTTTGTCTGAAAAATGTCCTTTCAAGCATCTCTGAGCACATCTCTGCTACACTGGAGCATTCTATTCACAGGATGGAGAGAGGACATTGACACCTCTTGAACTCTGAGTTCTGCTTCCTGATGCAGAACATGCTTTTTCATGATTTTTCATTGTTTTCATTGGTAAAGGTATGAAATGGAAACTGGGAAAAATAGAAACCATCATCTTACCTGACACTGAAATCAAGTGTACAAGCAGTGCACAAGGAAAAGAAACACAAAAAACACACACAAACAAAAAACCAACCAACCAACCAACCAACCAAAAAACCAACAAAAAAATATTAACTCTCCCTGTTGTATCTCCAGATTCAAGAGTTTATTTGACTTCTATCTTCTGCAAAGAATATGCAATTGGAGGAATTTTACATATTTGGCATGCCTGATAAATAATTACAGAAGTATTTTTGAGCATGGGACTTATCAGCAGGAAAATTTCTCCTGTGAGTTATTAAGCAGTTTCTTATTCATTGCATTTAATCAAATCAAAAATGTATATATTATGCAAGAAATGGAAAAGAACTGATGCTGTGATGCCTACTTTGTGAAAGCTTCATAAGAAGTCTCATTCCATAGTTGACTTTATCATATATGTGTGAGTGATACTCACAGGAGATACAGGATGTCATACCTTCCCTAATTAGAAAAAGCCTTACAAGGCATCACATGATGTACCTACTACTTCTATTTTTATGTCACTTTTCATCTTGAAAAATCCAGAGCCACTTGTAATATAAAGGGTTAGTTAGGCCCAGATGTGAAAAATGTCCACACTAGGGTTGGAACACAAATACAATGTTGCATGAGAGATTTGAGGACATGAGCTGAGCAACACTGCCCAGTATGAATTTCATGTCATTCTTTAGACTGAAAGACTGTAAGTGGGATTTGGTCAGCATCATGGGACCTTTTTGTCCCGTGAGATGATGAGTTTTTTCAGGTCAGGCCCCTGTATCTGTCTTTTTCCATCTGCCCTTCATCTCAGTGACTTCTAGCACTGGTCTGATACTTACTGGGACACGAGAATGGTACCTACTTTCTGTCCTGCAATGTCTGAGCTCTCTCTGGGAGATTCCCAGGCTATTCAATGGCAACTCTGCTGAGCTCACAAAATTGGACAAGGACCATTGGCCAGGACATTGTGGCTGGAGACAACAAAACACAGCCATCAAATGAAATTGCACTCTCTGTTAAGCAGCAGGTGTTCTTAACTGTTTGAGTAGGTCTTGCAGCTGACAGTCTTGCTGTGGAACTATTAGACTGACACAGTTTCCAGTCTTTTTGACTGTTAGGGCATCCTCTTTAACAGGAACCTTTTTCTCCTCTCTACTTGACTCAGATCGATTACAGTCTGGAATGCAAACAGATTCTTCACTGTGAAGATATAAAAAAGAAGTTTTTCAATTGTGTATATATGGCCAGATAAAACAGAGCTGAATACTGTACAACAAAATACAATTGTCTGACAATTACACGTACTTTTCCACTCTTCAAAGTTCCATTATATATTGATTGCAGATAGCTTTTAAATGAAGAATAAATATTTCTGAAGGCAATACAATGTAAGAAAAAAAATTCCAGATGACACATAGACAAGAAACCATTCCAGTCAACAAAAAGCATACTTTGTGTACAACACTCAGCAATCAATATTTCTGATTGTATTTTAACTGCAGGAGCCCTCAGGTGTGTGCTATGTGGTGTGAGTGTTGATGGCTCTACATATGCGTGTGAATGCTGCACCCAAGGGAAGCATAACACTGTGCAAGTGTCTCACTGAACACCCTCCTGCAGTGATAAAATTTCCCAAGGGATGTAACACTTGGGAAAAGTGATGGCATAATTTGGTCACCCTGTGCTCTACGGTTATTTATATTTATAAATATCCTACAGGTCTTGATAAGGAATGAGTAGATCTTTTAATAAATGGTAAAATGGTTCTTACACTTAGTAGAACATAACACAATGGCACAATGCTTCTTAAGAGCATTGTTTCATGAAAGATGTATAACCATCTTTGGCATGTATGTGCTTATTCATTTATGAAAGGACATGTATGGAGAAATGAAAATTCTGTCCCGTGGGAGAGTCCAGCTCTCGGAAATCTGGCTGGACTCAAAATGAGTTCAGAAGAATTGCTGAAATCTCCAAGTATTTCACAGAATTAAGTAGTCTGAAATATTTCAATGGGAAAAACATCAAAATGGCCATACTAAAGCAATTAATCCTAGTAACATTGAAAAAAATCTCGTATTTGATATTCATTAAATTGTAACATTGGTGCTTAATGTCATGCAAAATATAATGATAAAGAAATGAAAATAAGTATATGAATTAATTTAAATGGAGAAAGTTATGAAAAATATACTTTAAACTGTATTTTAAATTACTTTGAAACCTTTCCTTAAAACTACTGTAAAACTCAGCACTTTTCCATAAGATATTTTGACCGAGAAGAACCGAAATTTTCATATTGAATATGTTTTCATCAACCAATTTTTCTCTGCCCTTTTAAAAAGTTCCTTTGGTTAGACTTAATGTAACCCCTAATATGTAGTGGACCTACCCTTACTCCAGGTTTGAATGCTGCTTCTTTTCATCTGCCCAACTGGCTTAATGAGTCAGGTGTACGATTTCTCCTCCCCAAATCACCATATTACAACAACATCACACAGGACATGTGGTTCAGATCACTGGAATGAACATGGTGCAGGGTTTTGTTGGGAGTCAGATGGAACACAGAAATCAGCAGTGGCAACATGTTTTCCTTTTTTTTTTTTTTTTTTTTTTTTCTTTTCTAAACATACTTTATGGGATACATAGGAATTACAGACAGAGGATCTAGCCTGGAATTATCCAGGGCTGCTCCTGCTGTTCACAGACATATGACACTGAGCTAAGGCCACTTGCTCTTTGCTTACCTGGTCATTGTAGCTCGCCCACCATTCCCCATACTCCCTTTTGGGGTGAAACACTCTATTTCCGACTTGTGCGGGGGGGCCAGTCTCCTGCCTTTGTACCTAATAAATCACGACAACAACAGGAGCAAACAGAGAGAAGTGATTGTGTGCTCAGCTTTCTTTGACAGCTGCTGTGCAAGGGGCCATGCACATGAATGTTACTCTGGCAGTGGTAGAGAACAGTGCAAAGCAGCTGTGGGAGTGGTGGAATAACTGCATAAAACCCCAGACCAGTGTTAAAGCAAACAGGGTTATGCAGGAGACAGGTGCTCACCGTTTTCTTTATATATACCTATATCTGTATCTCTCTATAGGAGGAGCCAAATAGTTTTATAGAATAAATAATATGCTAACACTTTAATAGTTTTTGGAGTTAGACCAAAACAGTTAAGAGAAAAACAGTTTAAGGGAGGCAACACTTAAATTAAGAATCAGTAGGAAATCAGCTGGTGGCCACGTTCTCAATCCTAACTTATTTCCCTCATCCTACATCTATGTAATACGTGGCTTGTTCCACTTTTCAAAGCAAGCACCAGTGTAGTGGATTGGTTGGGCAAAATCTGTGTGGGCTCACAGTTCATGTTGTGGATGGGACTTCCTCTCTCCACTGGCAACAAATAGAAGTCAGATGATTTGCTGCGATCTAGACATAAAGGCAAGTGAGATCAACCCCAAACCTAGAACCCAGCGCAGTACTATGCATATTTTATGTACAAGACCTTGCACTTAGATGAAAAAAAATCACTTGGATAAATAGTTTAATACCTGATCATCTAATTAATTTATGGATGGCATATAAGATAAGACCTGGTCATTGTTTACTCACTGAACACTCAGCTGGGATGTGAGTAATGTAGAGGTCTCATACTGTCTCTCCTCCTAGCAGTGAAATTCACCCTAATCGTACAACTTCTTGTGCTAGGTATCAAAATACCTATTTAAGTCCTTTAAGAAAAATTTGGGCAAAATACCTGCACGTATCTTCTCAAAGAGACTGTGATATCCCACCCCCAAATCCTATGAGTTGCACTGTGGGCTTTTAACACACTTCTGTGGGGAAGCTTGTGCATTTAACACTGTTAAAATCACAGAATAATGGACTTTTTTGTTGCTCATTCATTAATCTGATCCAGCTAACAGAAGTACCTTGATGAGAATTACCTTTTAAAAGAGGAATAGCCTGAGTACAGAGAAAGTGAACTAAATATTGGATGCAGTTGTAGTAGACCCTCAGATGCAGTGTATATTGCATAAATCACTGATGAAGAAGCTTAGTGAATCTGAGAGTGAACCGGAGATAGCAAAATGAGGTGTATAAGTGCAAAGTCCTTTGGTTTACAAATTATAACCTTACTGAAAGGAGGAACAAGAGCAATTTTGCAGACTGGCTACCAAGGTTTTAAGACAATCCAGAGCGTGGTATATGTAGTGCTCCCAAGATAGGCACGAAGCTTGCACAGGAGACATACGTACTAAATGGAAGTCGATTCCTAGAGCAGAGGAAAAAGTGGATGGGCTTAGAGAGTAGATAAATTTACTGGAAAATACAAATTAAGTCAAACTGGATTGTACAAAATTAATTGGGATAGCTAGAGAAAAAGAGGAGAGAGAAAAAAATGTGTAGAAACTTCACAGGAAAGAAAAGGAAATAAATGTGAAGGTGTTAGGCATCAAAAAAGTATAATTTAGGAGGAGCAGGATGGAAACACAGTTATGTTTAGATTAAACAACGAAAAGAGCTATTTTGTCTATCAAGGCAGAGGGAAAAAATCAGAACTAGGGAAAACTAGAAGACTCTAAATGCTCACAATAAGCAGGACTCTAGAAAGTAGCCAACTAAAGGAAACAATAGGTAAATGTCCTTGGCGACCCCATCCTGAAGAACCCCCAGTTAGGATGGATGTGACCCAAATAAATAAACCCCTACAACTGTCCATTTCACATTAGCATAAATTCCACTACCATGAAAATCAGCAGAGACACTGTTATGAATCTCTCAAGTTTATCCATCCACTCAAGAGCAAACTGCACCATCAGAAACAACACGTCTCATAAAATCTGTCTTGAGCCATAGTAACTGCTACACTGCCATTCATTCAGTGTTAAATGTCCATGTAATCATGAAAACAGTGACCAAATTCAAATCAATCCTGCTGGTGTGGAAAGTGCATCTAACTGCTGAAATGAAGCTGCAAAATTCTTTGAGGCACTACTCTGGAAAGACACACCAAATGTTCTGCATAAAATGTTTTCAGCTCCCAGAGCAGACACAGGAAATTACTTTGGCTCAGAACATCTTGCATTAGAAAAGTGTCTCCTTCCAGGTTGTTAAAACCAAGGATTGCTTTAAAAGAGCCAATCTGTTGAGAGGGAAAACCCTCTGGCATTTCTTTGCAGTTGACATAAGAAATACTAATGTGAAAAGTAATTGGGCATTTTGGAGGAAGCATAAAACACTATAGTGTGAGCAATATTTGCAAGAACAAATTTATTTTCTCCTTTTGTCCAATTTCAGGACTATATATTGGTTAGAAAAGAGAGAGAAGACTTTGATTCTGTGCAGAAAGGCAGGCACTAAATTCTGTTAAAGGATTTAAAATATTTTGGGGTATCTTTAGAGTGTTTTTCTCACATCTTTTGGTGGGGAATGGTGATCCGTATCATTTTTTTGGCACAGGAGCAAGATTTCTTAAGGAAAATATTTAATGATAAATACTAATATGTTTTATAAGTATTGATCAGTGACAGGAAATTTAGGAAGTAATTCCCAGTAACTCAGTCACTGCAGGGCTTATCCATTTGCCAAATGCTTGGTCACATCACTCTATCTTACACAGCAGCGCTCTGCTCTCTCCAGAGAGCCTCACTAGAGACAAAGAAACTCCTGGGCTGAGAAACCATGACTGTACTGCCTTGGTTTTTAGTGACGTCAATGCACATGTGATACATGGCAGGAAACACCAGTGAGACTGCTCAGGTTTGAAGAACTTCTAGACCTTTCTCTGGCCTTCTTCACCTTCCAACAAAACTCCTCTTGTAGACCAATATTAATGGGTACTATTGGAAACAAAGGGGGAATATGGGTATCATCATCCTGAATGAGATGGGCAGCGATTCACTCAAATCTGTAGAAATCAGCTTTTATGTATGCGTAGGAGTAGATCCCTATTTTTTTTCCCCTGCACTGACAAGCCTCTAGTTATGGGCTTTTTTAGACTATGCCTTCACAGTAGATCCAGATGCTGGTATCCTGGTGGTCTTGACTTCATGTTAGGGTGAGACCCATCTTTGTTTATGGTCCCTTGTACCTCTGCTCTTTCCCAGTTTCCATGCAGAAGGTGTTGGATACCTTGATCAGCAGTGCATTTTATAAGGCTGTACATCCCCTATCTGGAAGATGTTGGCAGGCCAGACCTAGAAGTTGCGCCATAGCCTACATTTGTAAATAATTTGGTAAAAGACCAAATTCCTGAATCTTTGAAAAATAATCTATGGATAGAATGTGGATGGTAATGCATGGGTTCTGTTAAAATGTCCACACTATACAGGGTGAGAGATGTCTCAAAAGACAGGAGCTTGCAATAGCAAAAAGTAGTTTTTTCAAACAATCTGTTTTCTGAAAAAAAAAATATGAGCAATTATAAATTGGTTTTTACTCTTTGACATAAGGGGGTTTTTTTCCTCTTTTTCAGTAAAAAAGTTTAACTAACTGAAGATATCTCAGGGTATCTTTAGGTTTTTTAAATGCAAATCACAGGTAATTTATTGTGTTGGAGATGGAGAGCTGTCATCAATCCTATGAGATTTCAAATGCAATCTTATACTGCCATGCAGAAGTGTTATTAATTATTGAGCACCCAATGTGTGCTTGACACTGTTAACTTGCATACAAGCAGTATATTTCACCTGTAATATTCTTTGGTCTTGATATTAAGAAATTATGAAGAACTTACATTTCATAGCAGCAGAGTTAAAGCTAGCCTTTATATTAGATAAGACAATGTTTAAAGATTTCTGCATAAATGCTAAAGAATGGAATATGAAAAATATTTAGTGTTTTGCTGCTTTGGGGCTACAAAAATACTGTGTTCTTGAAAACCAATTCTGTGACATTGGTCATGCTATTTTGAAATTGCAGCATATTGCATTGAATATTTTGAAAGAGTCACTGTTTATTGTGTGAAATTTGCCCATGTATGTAATGACTAAAATAAATTTTATATTATTAAGCATGCCAGTTTTTTCATTTTTTAAAAAATCAACATATAAACATTACTTGCTTATTAGCACAATTTCAGCAACTAGAATTGCTTTAGAGCCAAACTTACAATTTTTTTTTTTTTCAAGTGCAGCGTAATATTTTACTTTTTTTTAAAGCTTATTCTAATTAAGCAATCATATGTAATTGCAGCCAGTGAATTAAAGTGACATTTTTGTTGGAATGATACACAAAGCATTATACTGACTCAAAGGAAGATTAGACTGATAGAAAAATATTACCAGTCTGTTTAATTCCCTTGTTCCAGAAAGGTTTTTTTCTGCAATGTTAGACAAACCATTGTACAGTATTTTCATACAGTATAGTCTTACCTATATAAACATTCAGTATATAATGCTATAGTCAAAACTATAGCAGATTAAAATAGTTATGTATTATAAACTTATATAATGTTTCTATATTTTAGCAGACATCTGCCTTAAGTTTCAGTCACAGTCATTAAAAGGTATCTGTCACCAAACACAGCTTTCAGCCAATGAAATACCATCTCTTCCACCAGTCCACATCAACATTCAGGATAAAAGTAGAAATACCATTCATTAAAATTCATACAGGTGTTCCCACAGTGGCAGACTGCTTTGTGACTTGATGGACCTTGGAAGGAGGAGGGTGCATGTCCTAATCTTCTGTTTATCAGATTAATGACAGTGCATCAAATTAATTACAATGCCAGTTTTTATCAAAGTTTGCTGTAGAAAAAAGCAGAAGTTCCTTTGATAGACAAACCTGGTAGACAGGACCTATGTTGTGCATGCTAATTAATGAATGTAAGACCATCTACATGGCTTCTCTGGGTGCTCTCCAGCCTGTGTGATAAGGACACTAGTGATATAGTATATGGTGGCATTTCTTTGTCATCAGAATTTTGGGAGACATGTTAGAAGATGAAAAAAAAATGTGAAAGGATAAACACTGCCATTAAAAAATAGAAATTCTTTCTTTCTTTCCCTAAATAAATATAGAACTGTCGGGTCCCATTTTCACTGTTCCTTCCTTTTCTTTTTTGCGGTACAGCAAGACTTCATTTTGCAGCCTAAAGCATATGTGGGTAACAGTAGGCAGGGAACTGTTCAAAATGTCATTTAATTTGCAGACTTCAGCTATGCTATTTGTTTCAAAATGATGGTAACAGTGTCTTAATAATATAAATAATGCCAAATATTAGGCTTGAAGACATATGCTCAGTTAATGCAGCCAAAATATTATATCAATTAATCAGTCAATCAATCAATCAATCGCTCAATCAATCAATATTTTAATTAAATTTGAGGGGAAAATTCAAAACAACAACACTAGCACTGTACACAAAAACTATTGTAATAAGGTCATTCAAGAGTATAAATTCATTATACAGATGGAATATTTTAGCAACAATTTATCAAAAGCTTTCAGTAATACCTTTCACTGAGTTTTATAAAATATTCTTTAGTCATTTCAGAGTATTTGAAGTTTAATTAATTACAGTATCAAGTTTGTCCAAAAAGACACCAAGAATAAATTATTTAGGGAAAAGTGAAGGGCTCAAATAATTCAGTAATCTCTCAATCTAAATTTTTGTAGCATATTAGATTAAAATAGCTCCAAATGATCAATTTGGGAACTGATTCATTAATAAACGCAGACTAATCCATCAAAAGGATAATGACTTTCTCTGAAGAGTCATTTTTTTTTTATCCTGCATGCATCAAAATTCAATTTTAGCAAGGCTATGAAGCAAACAAATAATATCTTGTACCACTATGCCTAGATTTTCTTTTTCTTAAATAAGAATAATACCTGTTGTGCCAAACTTTCACCTCACGTAAATTGTTATCTGCTCTAATTACATTAAGTCATGTGAGAAGCTTAGCCCTCACTTTTTTACCATCAACTCATAATACAGAGGCATCTAAGCACTTTTGTGCAATTTGTAGTCAAGGGTACCATTAAAGAGCATAATGGAGAAATTAACTTACTTTTTGGTGCTCAATGATTTTTCTGTGACATCTCTGCCCTACAGTAATATGTGGTTTTGAGCAGCTTTTCCACTTTTCAGTTCCCACAAGGATTTATTGCATTGAGGTGGGAAATGGCTAAAAGCTGGTCACCATTACCACTGTTACTAGGTCAAAGATGGTGCCAGTCATTTCTAGAATATAACTTAAGCATTAGATCTCCCAGTTCATATTCTTTGATAATCTCCCAATTCTCTGTAGACACAAGAGCTGTTTAGCAACACTACAAATCATCTCTAAATTATTTCTTTAGTCTATGAAACTTCAGGATTTCAAATGATGTCCCCCACATCTTTTTATTTTTTCCCATGGTGAAATAAAACTGGAATTGGAAAGATCCTTTAGTGTAAAACTATTATAACAGCCTGATGGGTATAAGACAGGTGGGCTTGAACCTCTCCTCTGCCTCTGACTGACTGTAAAAACCACTTTACTTTTCACCAGGCTAGAAAGTAACTCTTTTTTTCCAATCTTCTATTTTTTATTTATTTATTTTTTTTTCAATCAGTGTTTATTTTCTTCGTGACAGAATGACTCCACCAACTTCCAGCAGGAAAGCAACCCATGCTGTCATATATGACAAGTTGCTGATATTACTCCATACAACAGGTTATGCACTAGTTTTAAACTCAGTCTTGTGGGGTTACAACCTCCTCTATATTCGGTTTCATGTTTTCCATGTTTAAATCCGTTCAACAACTCACAGAAACTGCAGAACCGATGACTTTTATGAAATCTCTGACTGTTAGTCTAGAGTTTAGGAAAGCTGTGTTTTGCCTTGTTTTGCCAGGCAATGGACCTGATGGAGTGTTAGTGTACTGCATGACCAATCAGATCACCAGGAGTATCTCAGCCCTCTGGTTATGACAATTTTGAGTATGAACCTATAGGCTGTGTCCTGGAGAAGTCTGGTAAGTAAAAAGTTTTTTAAAACTAGTTTGGAATGGTTGGATGGTTGTTTTTTTATCATAGTTCAAAACGTGTCAGAGAAATTGTTCAAGCTGCATATATATGAAGACAAAACTGGCACTTGCACTATAAAAATGTGTCTCAATAGGATATGCTGTGGCAGAAACTCAGGATCAGTATCTTTCTCAATGGGTCTGCACATGAGGAATGAGAACCAGTTCCAGCTTTCCACAAAAATCTCTCTGTTTTTCTTGTACTCCATCTTCTTTACAGGACTAAAAGCTACATGTCAAACAACAGGCCTGTTTCATATCTCAGGCAAGTTGCTGAGGCACAGAGAATTTGAATCTTTCCCATTTATGTTTGATCATGCTGATAATACACACACATACTCTAAAAAGATTTGATCACAACTTGATGGGCATGGTGTCAAATACATCTGCTTATTCATGTATGTGGCTTTCAGCCAGTGAAAAGTTGATATCTGGACAATGGGAATTGCATGGGTTGCATCTTGGGGACTTTGGCATGGTGTGTATAACAGTGGCAGAAGTTTATTCTGATGGGGATTCCCATTTGTCTGGAAAATGAATGTCTTCCCAGGACGTTCTTCATAATGCAGCACAGCAGCAGTGAAACCTTGAAGAAGTTTTCACATTTTTGATTCACTTGGTCTTTTGCAGTATTTTATATGGATTTCAATCATAATCAACATTAGAAGTGCTCTTTTAAGAATTTCTTGTGGAAAAAAGAGTGGACTTTTTGAGAAACTTCAATTCAGACTTCTGAAAAAGCTCATCCCAAGATTTTGGTGCTGAAATATGGTGTGCAGATGCATTATATAATACTTAGACTGGAATATTTCTAACCATGAATGGCAGCTTCAAGGCTTATCCGAGCATACTTTCTTATTTTCTGGCCCAAAATATCTCCTGTTTGAATTGTAATGAAATAGCTATAGTCAATCATAAGCAGGAAAAGAGAATAGAGAAGGAAGAAAAACAGCTGTTCCTTGCAGAAACAGAGCATGCAGTGTGATGGTAGACACCTGTTTCCAAAATATTTCATTATGGCACAGTTTGGGACTGCCTGATGTCTAATTATGCACTAATTATATAGACACTGGTGATCCAGGACTGAATCCAATACAGTGGAAAAAATCTACCTTGCTTATCATGTTTTCTTCATAGGAGAAATGGAATGGTGATTAACAGCATGTAAGCCCAGGCACATGATGGCTTTTTCTGATGTACCAGTGTAGTGCTTGAGAGGGAGAAACCTGATTCTGAGGTGGATGTGTGAGCATCTTTGTTAAAGTTTAGTAAGATAAAACAAAATGATGGTGATTTATATAAGAAAAATTTTGTGGTTTCCCTAACAGTGAGTTTGGCTCCCTAGGACAAAGAATCCCCAGTCCTGGATGAACACTGTCAGTACTATCACTTCTGCAGATGCACACAGAGAAATGCTCAGTTCTGTAATCATATAGTGCAGGACAAACTTCTTAAGTGGGCAAGATAATCAACATTAAAAAATAGGTGAGTAATCTGTTTAGTTTGACAGCCATAGCTTATGTTTAAATATTTAGGAAATACTTCATCACCCAGTAAATCCAAGTAGAATAAAGTATCACTGCCACACTGAGTTATTAAGCTTTAGTCTCAAAAAGATTTGTGAGAGAAGTGTCTATGATAAGGTGCAGAAATTTATGTGCATAGTTCTTTTGTTGTCTGGTATTGTGCTGTTCACATTTGTATGGAGTAATTAGGCACAAAACACAGTCAGTGTATCTTGAGTATACCTAACATTATCTGGCGTAGCTGGTGATGATTCTTTTCTTTAGAGTGATGATAGCTACCTGACTGGGTTGCAGATTGAAAGTGCTGCTCAACCTTCTCACTTAGTTACTCATTAAGAAGATGATAATCTGTCTTGTTTTGTTTCGGAAGGGTACTTTTGGTTTGTACTGGGCATCTATAGGCTTCTCTCTTTTGAGGAAAATACTGGTAGGATTTTAATGACTTAAATAGCACATATATATGTGAAAGGCAGTATTTAGGGAGTTGCTCAGAACAGTTTATTACTTTCTTTAAAGGCAAGAAATTTTGCTATTCTTCAGGTAGCTGTGGGGAGATGAGTGTGAAGCTTGGAAAATGGAGCATGTGTGCTTTGGCCCATTTAAAGACACCTTTCAGAAGACATAAACAACTAGTGCTTAATTTTTTGTGTGAAATCCAGGGCAATGATATTAGAAAGCTAAGAGGAGCTTTTGAACATCTGCACTGTTCTCCAGGTCAGGGCAACATGACTGAGACCCTTTGATGTGCAGTCCTGACTAGAAATATGATAATAGCAGCTCTTGCAGCAGAAATATACAGCCTTTATCTTACATGGAATAGCGAGTTATTTGAGAGTGAAGAGAGTATAAATTAGCCCTGTATTTTCAGCTCTTGCAAAAAGGCTGTGAGGCATACGTGATAAAAATTCCTGGTACCTCAAGGTAAGATTTGCTCAATGTATTTATGGCCTTCCTAGTCTCTATGAAGCTAACTGGTAAGATGACTGACTGGAATCAGAAGTTCCAGGTGCCTCTCTACACCATTTGTATGGCTTTGACTCCATCTCTGTAGTACTCTCCTTTATGAATTCACTTCTGATAATATCACGTTCGTTAGCCCTATGTTAAATGGGGGGGCAGAATATCTTTTGGTAAGTACTGCTGAATCACAATAGCCTACATGAAATTGTTTTCTTTTCACTGGGTAATGAATACTCTCTCCTTCTACATATTTCAGTATGTGAAGATTCATTCTAACACACAACCACAGCTTGCCTGAGTTTTCTTAATTGTAGAACACCCCATGCAAAAAGTCATTTAGGACTGTAACAGATGCATTGCTTTATTTAGGCAAAAGCAGTCATTTTTTGGCTGATGAGAAAGTTCTGAATGGCGCGTTGGCATTATCTGTTTGACAATGATTTGATGCAATGCTACACTGTGCTATAAATGAGTGTCAAGAAGCAAAATGCTAATGATAGAGGCCCCTCTATGCACTGGTGACTTAAATAGCATGTTTCTTTAAAATTCAACAGTGACTCACTCTCTTTTAAATAAAACCCCTCTGAGCTATTTAAATAATGCCATGAAGTTCTAGTGCATATATCCTTTGATTCTGAGTACTGCGGTGTTTACTTGAATAACTTTCCAAACAATCTTTTGAGCATTTACTGAGTAATACTTTGAAACCTATTGCTTTGTGTAACCAGATTTTTTCAAAGAAATGCTTGATTATCAAGTAAAATGGTGGAACTCTCTTTGCTTATTTTCTACACTTAATGGAATTGAAGCTGACAGTGGTTTTCTGTACTTTCTTGGAGATTATATCAGGCCTAGGTGAAGTCCTGAGCACCAATTTAAATGTACTCATCACCTTTTAGGACTCTCTTTCATGTAATCAAATTGGCATGGATTAGAGAGCATTTCCCAGGACCGATGGAATCATTTTGCTCTTGGATGCCTAGACCCTTCAGGCACACACTGACTGAGCACTACTAAACTCAGTGACACCATCAAGTTTAATCGGCTGCGGATTCAGACACATGGATCAGGACGTTCTTCTTTGCTACAGTTTTGTGCATTGATGAACACTGCTGATGATGTATAAGTTTTTCTCCAAGTTTCAAATGCAAAGTTGAAGTTCTTTGTATCCAGGCAAATATGTCAATGTATCAGTTTTCTGCTGCCATTTTCATCCCTACACACACATACTGGGCACTCTCAAAGCTCTTTTGGATTGAAGTCATTCCCAAGGCAGTGCTATTGAAAAAGAGGTCTTTCTTGATGATGACCTATTATATTCTGCTAGTATCTCCCTACTACAGATATTATCTATGCACTGAGGGATATAAAGAAATGAAGAGTCCTCAAAAAGAAGAAAATCCATCTTGTCATTTAGAATATTTAATAATGGGGTATGCTCTTTGCTTTTCAGAATAAAAGAGATTTTAGAGTAACATCTTTCCAAACCAGACCTGAACAGATGACAAAAAAATTCCTTCCCAAGCCCGAGATCTTTCTGTCATCTATAACTTCATCTTGTCGTGTAAAAAGGTTGCAAGGTGGCAAATGAGTTCTGCAGCAAAAGTGAGGGAAAATAATAATGATGTCAATGAAGAATGCCTTCTAGTGAAGACATATTTTGAAGAATGACTCTTTTAACAGTCCCAAAAGTTGCTGTAGGGCTTCTAATTCAAATACCTCAGGTAATTTATACATAGAGACAAAAGCTGCAGAAAAGGATATTTCAGGTAACTATCACTTAATCTAAAAAAATATTTTTCATTTGAAAATATCATCCTACTCTGCACCTGGAAAGAAACTGAAAAAAACCCCCGTCATTAACTGATCATAAGTATAAAATATCTTGTAATAGACTGGTCTTTTTTGTACCACTTCAAAGTCTTTGAAAGAGAATCATTAGTAATATTCTGACAGAAAGAAATAATCACTTTGGCATAATATATCCTGCAGGTATTACTAATAAAGTCCTCTCTCAGGTCTAAATTGTGGTTCACATATAAATGGAAGTACAAATTATCTTGTTCCATGCCAATTGCAGTTGTGAACAATGACATGTCTGGAAATATTAATATTATCAATCCTGAAATTCATGTGTGTTTCAGTGAGGAGAAAAACCTATCTACATGTTACTTCCAGGCTAGACATATATAGCTGAGGGATGACAAAATTCCTTCTTTGCAGTGTCATATTGACAGAATTTTTGTTTATGCCAGCACTTAAATAACCTAAATTATTCTCTTAGCACCCATACCAAAAGTGAAGGGATCAAAGGATGAAAACCAACTACTGGGCAAGGTGCATGCCTCCAGGTTCTGTCTATGGAGCAGGGCAGTTTCCACTCCAGAGCTCTCCTTTCTCTTTAGTGTTCACTGAAGATAGTTTTTATACACTGAACATACAAGTTGTCTTCATGATTGCTGAATTCAAATAATACCTTAGAAGAAACAAAGAAATATCTCATAAGTATCTGTTCAATGGCAGGAAGGGTAGACAGAGCAGGGCCTGTGAGCAGCCGAATTTGTTAGAGTTAGGAGGAGGTTTACAGAAAAAGGTGAGGAAGAGAAGATAGGTGAGGTGAGGACAAAAAGAAAGAAATTAGGAAGAGATAGTATAAGAAAGGAAAATCAAGGGAACAGGAGAAAAAGGCGTAACAGAAGAGTCATACAGAAGAAATCCTCAGATGCCTTAGTGTCTGCTCACGATGACTCTTGTATTTAACACTCCATCTCGATTATGGAGCTCTAGCAGCAACTCTGTTGTTTTACTGCTGTAAATACAGCCAAAATACAGACACTGTGAAGTTCATTTAAGGGAAAGAGATTGTAAAGGGGTGCATTCAGGACAAGGCAATGAGTTGTATTTCTTGTTCTCTTGGGTTTTTTTCCTCCTACAATCTTGTTTTTACTTCCAACTTTGTTTCCCCATTGCTTTGTCCCCAGTTTTTGCACAACATTTTGACTAAGTCAAACCCAAAACTTGCAGATGTGGAACAGAGGACTCATTCCACTCCCAGTGCAGAGGCAAAGTTAGCACACTTCCCTTTGTCTTTCCACTGTTAGTAACTCTCAGAAGATCACAACTGCCTCCCCACACTCCCACGTTAGAAAACTTTACCTAAGCGTTTCACCAGATGATCCCCTTCTTTTCCACAGGTTCACCAGGCTGCTGGAGCGGCTGGCAGCTGAAGATGACTTTCCATCCCCTACGTGCATGCGGACTACCGTCGACGTGGTGAACGCACTGCGCACGTTCCTCTCCGGCTTAGCGAGGATGATGTAGACCTTGGGCACAAACATACAGCCAAGGGCCACCGTGGCACTCAGACTCACTGAGAAACACATGGTGATTATCTTGTAGTTGCTTCCGAAATATATTGGCACAAAAGCCAGCCAAATGATGCAGGTGGTATACATGGTGAAGGCAATATATTTTGCTTCATTGAAATTAGCTGGGACATTTCTTGTCTTAAATGCATAAAAGGTGCAGCTCAAAATTAATAACCCATTATATCCAAGGGGAGTCACAACACCCAAGTTGGTGGTGTTACAAATCAGGTAGACCTCTCGGATGCTTGGGTAATCATGCATTATATCTGGTGGCTCCATTATAAAGAGGGCAACTATGATGCCTAATTGTATACATATCAAGATAAATGCAATAACCAGCTGGGCGCAGGCACTCATGAACCTAGGTTTCTTTGTACAAATTTTCTTCTTGCTTCCAGCCAGGATTCTTGCAATGCGGTTGGTTTTAGTTACTAGAGCAGAATAACTCATAGCCGGCGAGAGGCCGATGCCAATTCGCTGAAGGTAACAGTAAATCTGTTGAGGTTTTGCAATCAGGCAGAAAGTGCACAAGTAACCCAAGCAGATGCCGGCCAAAATGATGTAGCAAAGTTCTCTGCTGGATGATTTGACCACTGGAGTATCACGGTACATTATGAATACGATTGTAACAAACAGCGTGGCCAAAAGACCCAGGCATGCAAAAACAACGGCTGCAATTGGTTCAGGATCGCCCCATCTGAGATATTGGACCGGGATGAGGTCACAACCTACAGAAAAAGAAACAGAGAAAGGTAAACTGAAGTATGTAGATGTGAGATTCTTTAATGATAGTTAGATGTTTTCCTGGTGTTTCTCTTCCTTTTGTCTTTCAGGAAGCTGCCGTTGTGTTGAGGCTCAGATTGTGTTAAAATAATGTCAATATAATGGCACAATAAGTACATTTCAATGACAGCTTATTTCAGTAATACACTTTATCTGGAATAGAACATGATGACCAAGCTGCTTAAGATAAGTCACTTCTCACAGTGGAAATTTGCCTTTTAAGTTCTATGAAATATAGGAATTTATGAACAAATTTCTGCAGCAAGTTGCACTACCTCAGTATAAAGTGCTTCAGAGTTCTGTGCATACTATTTGCACTTAAAGGACTAGATGTCAATCCTAATAATTATGCTGTACACTATGAAGGATATTGGTATTTGCTTAATGATTGTGGAGAGAAATCTTGCAGATTCTAACTGTCAAAAAAAGAGAGAGTGTTTCTCAGATGTGCTACCTTTTTTCTAACAAAAATTTTCTAGAATTGGACTTGTCAATAACAGGTAATTTGGAATGGCACACCGTACTCACTTCTGTTTGTGCCATTCATCCTTCTGAAATTTCTGAAAAATTAAAACCTAATCTAACTTGTGAAATAAAACTGAAGTTAATAAATTACCAACAAAGCTGAATTAGCAGTGCAACTCATTTAAGGACACTTGCTTTTCAGTTTTGCATAGGTTTTAGTAAATCATTCTATGCATCTGAGTCATAGATTGTCAAAAAGGCTTTTAATTCTACAGTGTACAAACCAACAGACAGGAATAAAAGCTGTCAAAAAAACTTGTTGCTGGACTCCATTCTTCTTCCCTCCTTTGTGTTTGCACTGTCAAGGCTGGATAGTTATTTCTGCTTTCTGGCCAGTCTATGATCTCTTCCAGGACTTCTGGGCAGACGTAGTTGCTGTGTTGCTGACTACAGCCATAGGCACATGATGGCATCCATCTTTGCATTTTATTCCTAAAAACTGAATCTCTTGTTCAGGTCCTTCAATCTTGCTACTTTTCATAACTTTCACTCAAGATGCAGATGGGTTCTGTGTCATGGGGCACCAGGGTTTACTATACCAGTGCCTACCAACAAAAGATTTGTTCTCTACTTCTGATCAGCAGGTGATATCCAGGTACGTCCTGGGAAGCAGTGCTTCAGTAAATACAGCAGTTGCTCCAGAACAAGAATGTCATAACAAAAAANAAAACTGAATCTCTTGTTCAGGTCCTTCAATCTTGCTACTTTTCATAACTTTCACTCAAGATGCAGATGGGTTCTGTGTCATGGGGCACCAGGGTTTACTATACCAGTGCCTACCAACAAAAGATTTGTTCTCTACTTCTGATCAGCAGGTGATATCCAGGTACGTCCTGGGAAGCAGTGCTTCAGTAAATACAGCAGTTGCTCCAGAACAAGAATGTCATAACAAAAAAATGCACACACCCACACCTTTCTCTTAAGTTTTATTGCTGAGCAGATATCATATGGTACGGGATATTCCTTTGGTCATTTTGGGTCAGCTGTCCTGGCTGTGCCCCCTCACAAGATCTTGCTCATACCCAGTGTACTGGTGAGGAGAAATGTTGGAGAGACAGCCTTGAAAAATGACTGCTGTGTTATCAATGTGTCTCCAGCTACCAATGCAAAGCACAGCACTGTGAGGGCTGCTATGGGGAAAATGAACTCCATCTCAGCTGGACCCAATACAGTAATAAGAAAGGGGAGGACGTTGATGTTCTGGAGTGTAACTTCCTGAAAACAATGGACATGCTTGCATTGCCAGCCAGGGCAGGACAGCAGGGAATGGATTTGGGAATGGAGAAAATGCAACTAAATCTTTTATTTCCCCTATACTTCCATTAAACTTGACTAGACTTGATTACAAAATCTAAATTACTTCAAAATTTTGTATTTTTGTAATCATGTTGCTGTCTTCTGGTTAGGTCATGCAGGAGAGTGTCATCCTGACTTGTGGCTTGTGACAAGGCACTTTACCCTGTGAAGATGGAGTGCCAGGTGCTCACATCTGTATTTTCTGCAGTGAGGGTAGTTAGGACTGTCTGCTGGATATGTGGATGCCAAGAAATTTCAATTAATTAGGCAACCTGAGATCTCAATGAATTGATGAGCAGGGGTAAATGTAGATATCAGGACTATAATTTCAAAATTTCTACATGCGAGATCTATTGTATGCCTTTTCTTGTATTTTAAGTGGAGCTTAGAGTTTTAGCAAATCTGCGACTAACATTATTAGTAGTAAAAATAATTTCATGAAACAGTATGGTTAGATATTAGGCCTAACTCCTTTCTTCTCCAAGTATTTTTGGATTCCGTATCTCTACAGAAATAATATTTTTGAAGATATAATACCTTCAATCAGGTGGCAAAAGTACAAGACATATTTCTATGTTCTTGAAGAGAGTGGAAAAATCAGTAGGATTGGGGTCAATGAGTCTTTGACATTAGTGCAATTGAAGTATACAAATTTGCAGTCACTTTAGTGTAAGAGAATTGGGCTCCTTACTGAATACAGATTAATTTGCCATCCATACTTGCCTGCTTTGCTGTGAAAAGCTTTCTCTTGCATTAATAAAATTATTACCACACCTAAACGTAAGAAAGACATTCGATTTTTATGAAACATTCTCACTGCATTAGTTGATGATACCTTTTTAACTCTTGCTGATTTTATGGGTTTACTTATTCAGTATTCAGTGTGAGGGAGACGCTGTATTTTTTTCTGACTTTTTCAAGTTTAAAGTACCACAGTAATCAAATCATAAAAATCAGCATTTTACACAAGTGAAAGAAGTGAAAAAGAGAGAAAACAGGAAGGAATCCTCTGTTGTGTGCAGATATCCCATTGTGGGTTCTTCGCCAGGAAGTTTTATAAGTCAATGACCTCTAAATCTATTTCTAATTTTAGCAAGATTTAACTAATATTTTGTGGAAACAAATAGTTTGCAGCTTCTAACACTGCTACGTATTCTTGACAGGAGATTTGAAGAGAAAAGGTATTTATCTGGGAGCTGGCCTTTGCATGCAGACAATGATATAGGGGCTAAATTTTGCCTCATTTCTAACGCTGTAGCAGAGGTGAATCATAACCAAGTGTTTCTCATTAGTTTCAGACTATTTCATGCCTTCCTTGCTTTATTACTCTTTTTACATTCTCTTGATGAAATACCTGAGAAAAGAGTTGAAAACCTGTCGTATTTTTCCCATCACTGAGTATACTTTACAAGGAGATAGCTAAACTTTGCAATGATTTATTCCTCAATTAAGACTTAAAGACTGGATCGTCTTCATGAAACAATGATTGGTGAAGTTTTCATATAATAATTTTGCAGGTAATGGTTTCTGACAATTGCACTTTTCAGAGAAGGACAACTACATCAAGTAAAAGAAAGATGGGAACACAGCACTGTGAGTGGTTGTGTTAGATTGATAACAGGACAGGACTATACCAAGACAAAAGCTGAAAAATGGTACCACAGAAAGAACTCATTCCTGTCAATGGCCGTGACAACGCCCTACAGCCTACCTCTTACACTTTGTCAATGTCTCCAAGCACCTGGAAAGTTTTCTCTCCTAGCTGCCTCAGAAACAGGTGGAACAAAGCCAGCAGCCTTATCCTATGGTGCCCACCATGTGCTGAGGCACTAAGGTGGTTTTTGGCTTGTGGAAAAGCTGTTTGGAGCTTCCAGTCCAATTTGGAGCAGGTGTCGAATTGTTCTGTGCTCAAGTGTGCCTGGAGTCCCAGTAAAATTGGCATAAAACTACCCTTATGCTCTTCTGGCCAGAAAGATAGGCCGTGTGGAGCGAGACACCAGATACACATGTGAATAGCAAGATGAGCTGATAGAAAAAATCAGAATTCCATTTAACACGCTGGGGAAATTTTTCTTGAAGGACCACCAAAAATCACCAAGAAAATACAGATGAGGATGTCTAAGGATCTTCTGAGAAAAAAAAAAAAAAGTAGTTTCTGATATTTTGGAAAAGCCTCTGGCTATTTCATGGATGGACTAAATTTTTCCATGAACAAGAAGAAATGCTTTTGAATGCCTGACCACTTCCATAGGTCTATTAGTAGGTCAATTAGTACACTGTCCTCTTTCTGTAGAGGCAAACTGGTCCCTTATTTCTGATCTTTCATATTGCATTAAAATTAGTTCATTTGGAAGAAGAGTTTACACATATAAAGCACTATATTGTAGACCATATTTTCTGTGGATTTGATTCTTAGCAGTGTTTTAATTTGTTATTATAGCCTTGACACCTACAAGATGCCTTCAGCATCCATAAAAATGTATTAGCTTAGCACTGAGAAATCCCTTCCATGGTAACCAATATAAAATACATAACTAAACTACTTTCAAATGTAAACTTGACAGAATAGGGATTGTGAATAGGATTGACTCTGTAAAGTGAAAGAAATTCAATAAATTCTCTTAACGTCACGAGCTAAAGCTCACTGAATCTGCACATGGAGACTAAAACTGGCAGAAAATTGCTGCTGCTTTAGTAAGTTCTAAATATTTTTCAGTTGCATTTGGCATCCTGGTCAGCAGGTTTGACCTGTTAAAATAGATTTGGTTTTCTTGGTAATTTTTCAGACATCCTTCCAAGGTTATCAGAAGTCCAAGCACTAAGGTTGAAACTCAAACAACAACCTAGCCACATTTTAGTAATGAATGTGTCTTCATACGGTATTTAGCACTCATTATTCAAAGTCTATTCATGTTATGAAATTAAATATTTTATATTAATGCTTCTAAATTTTTCTCTCTTTATAATCCCAAAATATGGGAGAGGGATATCTTGATTAGTTATTTAGGCTTCCACATACATGGAAAGCTGAGATGCAAAAATGTCAGCATCAGAATAAAAATCTGCGTAAAGCTGATGGGGTAGCTTTTATAATTTGTTTATTTTTTTCAACCCCAACATTATCCAAACAGAGGATTATGCTCTCCAGAGTCCTGAGGGACATATCAGGCCCCTGACCTTCACACGGAATCTGGACCATCTGAAGGGACAGAGGACATATACATGTCAGAACTTTGGGATTGGTCACATCTTAAACCATGAAAGCTGGAGCATCTGTAGCTCAGAGGCTTGAGTCTCCAGTAACTGGAATATGTGATTTAGCTGAGCATTACAGTAAGAGGCAAGGCCATGAATCTTAGAATAGTACATTAAAGTTACTTTGTGACCATATGGGAAATTATTCCTTAATTACACAAGTGTGCAGAATGACGGAACAACTGATGAATTACAACAATCAGGTCTATCCTTATGCCAGCTCTACTGTTTTGATTTAAGTTTCACTAAAAAGTGCTGGCTCTGTGTGTTGTAAATGTTTTGTTCCAAATGCAAACTTTCCATAACATAAGGCACAATTACAAGTGGATCCTTCTGGCTTTGTTGGCAAGTTCCCCTTCATCCAGCCTGGGAGCCTCCAAGTGTTGCTTGTGGAGCTCAACAATATTGAATGAGCTCACTTGAGCCTGAAGTGCTGTGTGGTTCATGCTGGACTAGAAGCTGAGGTTCACACCTTACCTGGAAAGAGCAATTGAGGGAAGAAAAGTGTGCAAACCCAGAACCAAGGGAGAAGAAAATGAGATCCTGGTCATAATATTGCCACCTGAACCCTTAACTCATCCACATATACCTTTTCCCAGAGGAAGAGAGTCAACATGAGTTATGGCAATGGTTACATGTCGTTTGGAGTAAGAAATGAAGAAGAAAGAGAAATAAAGGGTACAGAAAACAGGGTAAAAACTGGACATTATCTCTGCTGATGTGCATTTGTCACACTAGAAATAACCAGATGAAAATTGTGTTCTCCTACCCTCGGTCTCAATTACAGCCTTAACAATTATGACCAAAAGCAAGATCCTAGTAATGTTTCAGCAGAAAAATCAATGTCAACACAGACTAAATTGTGTTCTGACCCGTGTCAGACAATCACTGAAATCACCCATGGCTGCAACATTTTTGCAAGAGGGAATACAAGAAAGCACCCCATGGGAGCAAGCAGTTACCCTTTGAAAATATTTTGGGCAAGAGATGAATCACCTTTTGCTTGGGTGAGGGGCAGAATTCAGTCTTATGAGGCAACTGAGACTCAGACCCCTGTGACTTCTGCCACGCACATTTTTCAATCCTTTCCATCCAAGGTATTTTTGCATAATCCATCTCTTATCTGTCACTTCCAGATGGGCAGCAAAATCATGACACTGTTATCCTGGCTTTACTGCACTTTATTTGGTGAAAACATTTTTGCAGCTATAGTAAAAATACGTATTTCTGGTATATATACTCTCACCCTTGAATGGCAAAGAAAACATTTCAGGAGGTGTAAATAGTTAAGCTCCTATTTTCATGGGAATCCAATTAAGAAAATCAAATAGTCAACATATTTGGAATACACAGAGACTGAGAAAAATATCAATACAACCTCAAAATAATCCAATTGTCACTGGATTATTAATATAATCTAATTTCATCGCCATTCTTGAGATCACTAGACAAAACTTTGGTTTTGGTATTGTTGTATGCTGTCCAGAAAGACAGAATAATTGCTTCTTTCTCAATTGCTTCTTTCCTCAAAAAGGTCCTTAAATGCTAGTGGTAGCTGAACCAAGATGTTCCTACATAGACTGAAAAGCTCTGAGACATTGAACAAAATTTATTTGGTCTTTCTAGAACACCATTTTTGAATGCAGAAGGCCACATCCTCAGATTTTCCTAAAGCTTTTAGAAAAATTAGCATCAATGTTGGTCATCAGCACTAAGAAAATCCCTTCACTTGTATCTAAACTTGCGTGGCATCTATTTCTCTTCCACCTGCTGTCAATATGATGGAAAGAAGACCTTTGAGGAAGACTGGAAAATACTTCTGGACTTAAACCACTGAGTTCCTCCTGCTGTAGCTGAGTTCGTGGCTCAGCCACATTAATGTGTAAACTGGTGCTGTATTGTATGGATGTTGCCAAAACAACATATGGGGACTTAGAGGAGTTACAGCAGATTGGGAAGCCATAACTTGATACTAAGCCAGGAGGAAGAAAATTACTTCTGGTACATGTTGGGATAGCATATATAAATCTTAAGAAAGGGAAGCAACCTACTAGGTTTCTGTCCAAGGAGGAGCCTGATCCCTGGGGAATATTGCATGAAAAAGCAATCTGAAATCTGAGACAAAATAAAATATGGGCAGTTAACATTCTCTTTCTTGCCTCAGCTTCACTTCTAGGTGGAGATATTTTCCAGTAACTGATTTCAAGAGAAACTCTTGTTCTCACTTACCTTTTCCACTACCTTTGGATTCTCTATGCCTTTCTGTACTTCAGCACTTCAATGTCTTTTTATGTTCTGAGAATAACTTTGTTTTCCTACACATATTGCATCCCTTCTGTCTTCCCCCTGCTGCATCTGAATTCAGATATTCCATAGGTGGCTGAAAAGGCACATTAAAGGAAAGGGAGAAGAAGTGGAGGGGTGGCCCTTTATATTAAGTAGGCTTTTGACGCCATAGGTATGGAAACTAATGAAGATGGAGTTGAAGGCCTATGGGTAAGAATTAAGGGGAAGGCCAACAAGTCTGACATCCTACTGTGAGTCTGCTATTGTCCACCCAACCAGGAAGAAGAGGTGGACAACTTATTCTATAAGCAGCTAGATGATGTTTCAGGATCATCAGCCCTTATTCTTGCAGGTGACTTCAACCTGCCAGACATCTGCTAGGAACTTAATACAGCAGAAAAGAGGCAGTCCAGGAAATTTTTACAGTATGTGGAGGACAACTTTTTGTCACAGCTGGTTGGTGAGCCCACCAGGGGAGGGACTTTGTTAGACCTGTTGTTTGCAAATAGAGGTGGGCTGGTGGGAGATATGGTGGTTGGAGGCTGCTTGGGTTATCATGAAATTATAGAGTTCTCG
>VZSE01007893.1:0-11644 GCA_013398275.1 Promerops cafer
TCATGGGGGCACTGACATTGGGCTAGCATCAAACCGTGACAGACTGCTTTTAAAAAGTTTTGCAAGAGTTGCAGTCTGTGAANAGTTGCAGTCTGTGAAGCAGGCTTCTCCTTTCCGCCCTGGAGCAGTGAGCCTTATCAGTTTGTTGCTTTTGTTCCAGTGGTTTTCCTTTTGGACATGATCGAGTTCAGCAGCAAATAATGCTACTGCCTATAGCCAATCACTTCTTTTTTTAGTAACCAATTGACCCCTATCCCAATTTTTTGTTTCAAGTCCACCATAGGGGTAGGGAGGTGACTAATAAATTAACCAATGAAAGATAACAAAATATTTTCCCCTAAAGAGGAAACTGCATGATAAATATTTATGCCTGCATAGGGACAACACCATTCCCAGAAGGTAGCAGCTATAGAATTGGCCTCAGATTAGAACCTGCCAATTCTAGTTCTCCACAACAAATCACAGACTGGTGGGGGGAGGGTTCCCCACAAAATAGGAGTTGCAGAATTGGCTTCAGGACTGAAACCTGCCAATTCTGGCTTTTTACAACAGAACACACAAAAAGCACAGGGGCGTGGGTCCCTTCCAAACAGGAGCCTTTCGGCTCCGCACAAAACCCCACGTATACAAAGAAATTAAATCCTCAAATTCATTTACCACAATTTCCACAATTTTCTCAGAGAAAGATGTGTTCAGACTTCTAAGCCTACAGAAGAAACCACCATTTTCACAACTCCTTGAACAAAGATCTTTTTGACAGTCCCCAATCTGCGAAATGATTGTAGGGCCCTTATAAGTGACGGGTTTGTCTCCCTGCGAGGGGAACAGCCAGTGAACGGACAAAGCAAATGCTGGAGACTGAGTGAGAGCCTGGAATGGGAGAGGATTAGCTACTTTGGAGTTAAAAAGGGGAATACAGAAAACAGAAAGAAGAGAAATTGCCTGTAATTTCAACTGCAGGAATCCTAATTCTGAGGTAGTACTGTGCTTGACCCTTGTCTGACTGCCTATAGGAATCTTGGCTATATTGAGGTTTGGGACAGTTAAAAGTTGGTGCAGAGTCTGCAAAAGGAGAGATGCAGAGGATCTGAAACCCCAATATACCCCTGAGGCATGAATGGCTAAGCTGATGGAAGTGTTAAGCTGCTGAGCTGAAAACACTGCCCGAGAGATCTGAGGAAACTGATTAGGCCTGCTTGATAACAGGGCAACAAGTAAAAGCCTTGTAGTAGGGCCTGTGAAGTTCATTTAAGCATTGTTATATGGCTGAGGTTTTTTGAGTATTTGGGTGGTGAGAGAAAGATTTTAAGCTTGGGAGAATCTTAGAGGGATTTAAGACTATTTTTGGGAGGTAGGTCACTGTGTAACTAATAAGCATCTGTAAAGGAATATTAGTACCTAACTCAACAACAAGGGTACCTTATTATTGTGTAAATGTGTGTGAGATGTATATGCATGTCCCTCGTCTGGTGTGACTGACAAGTGTAACTGCTGGATGAATGAGACGTACTATTAGTACGAGGTGAGTGGGGAGCTTGGATCCACGGTTCTGTTTTCGGGCGACTAGAATGGCCAGAGAAAGGCAAAGTGCTTGTTGTTTTTACAATAAAGATTTAGTGTTGTTTGTATGAATGCAATTTTGTGCTTGAGTTGTGGACCCGAATGTGAGCCTTGGGTCTTGTGTGAGTGCAAAAACTGTCATAAGATGTGGCATTGCACCGCTACTCACAAGAGTGCCTGGTGCCAGGAGTGTTGGTAGGGCAGAATTGAGAACCAGATTTCAGGCAATAAATTTCTTAATTTCTGTAGGACATGAAGAAGTAGATAGCCCAAGAATAGGAAAAGCCTGGAGGGAAGCAGAAGCTGAGTCACAACAGACAGAAGTAATTAAAGTCGTGTGTGGAAGATGGTATCTGGTTCCTAGGATTTGGACTATATCTGAGGAGAATTGGGAAAATACCTGTAAAGAGTGTGTAGTTAGATTTTCGTGGAATCTAAGAAAGAAGAAAGGTCACAGGGGCTGTGCGGGAGGTGTTAGGATAAACTGATAAAGATGGGACGCAAAGCAAGCAAAGAGAAAGCTCCCAGGAGAAGGGGAAGCCGGAAAGCATCGATGGATATACCTCCCGATAGCCCCCGGGAATAAAATTGGCCCAGTGGGAACATAGCCCTGACACAAAGAATAAAAATGAGATCAAAATGATACATTATTGTATGATAGAATGGACTAAAGAGGAGATAAGATTGGATCATTTATTCTGGCCTATGCATGGTTCCTTTGAGAGGGAGATGTGCCAAGCTTTGAATATTTATGTGAATGCTAAAGAAGCAATCAGCCAGGAAGAGAAAGATTATGCCACTTGCTGGGTGAGGAAAGCCTCTCAAGGGGAAGTGAACACCTTTAGATTAAAAGATACCAAACACTGGGACCCCTTAGATTGTCTCCCTCCTCCATATCCGCCAGCATCCAATGCACCCCCTCCACACCCGGATGGACCAAGCCAGAATACCAGAGGAAGAGCACTCAGCGGGAAGAGTTGAAAAAAGAAGACCAAGCAGTATTAGCATTTTAACTTATCTGGATGGGTATAACTTTTTTGGTATTTATGGCAAGGGCTTCTAATAGCAATATTAGCTGCTTTTTTTTTTTGGTTCTATTAACTATTTGATAACTTATAGCAATTTTTTTTTAATATTTTTTTAATTACTTATTTTTTTGTGTTGCTATTTTTGCTATTTTTTATATATTTGATTATTTTGCATGACTATAACTGCGATATTTTTATTTTTTATTTATGGTGATAGGGGCTTTTTCATTTAGAATTGGGATGACTAGTTTATAAATGCTTGTGACTAAGGCTACTTATTTATAGGAATATTTTTAATACTTTTTAATTGTTGAATTTTAGCTATGATTATAAACAAACTAACTTTTTTGATTAAATTTTTATAAGTTAAATTAATAACTATTTTTGACTGCAATGTACTTATTTTGCTTGAGTAAATTTTAATTTTAGTTTATTGTCACTTGGTTTTATTTTTTAGGAAGTTTTTGCTTTTGGGGCATTTGGGATTTTTGAGTTTATTTTTGGGGCTTTTTTTACTTTTGAGTGGTGGATCTAGGTACTTTATTCTTTGATTTTAATTGTAGCGAAAGTAGTGAGAAGTATCTGGAATGGTTTTTTACTGTGGTTTTAGGGGTTTTTTGTAAGAGACAACATATATATAATTTTTAGGCAGAATGTTATGTACTGGCTTAACTAGTTTTTTGCTCTGAGTTCTAGCTACATGTTTTTAAATTTTTTGAGTTGTTTATTTAAGGCTATTATATAAGTAGCTAGTGTTACTTTTTTAATGTGGGTAGACTTTTTTTTGTACTTCATATGTTTTTTTATGAAGTATTTTAAAGGGGCTTAGTTTTTTTAGTTATGGGTTTAGTTTGAATTTGTAATAATGCTAATGGCAGAGCTTGGGGCTAGGGTAAGTTGACATTTGTCTTAACTTTATAATTTGTTTAATTAAATGATTTATTTTTTTTACTTGGCTACTTGACTGAGGGTGGTATGGAGTGTGGAGTTTTTAATCTATGCCTAAGTGGCAGCTGGTTTGCTGCACTATTTTTGAAATGAAATATGGTCTTTTGTCTGAGGATATTGTGGCTGGAATTTTGAAGTGTGGTATTTTTTTGTAATAACACTTTGGTTACTTCTTGAGCTTTGGCAGTCTTGCTAGGAAAGGTTTCTGACTATTTTGAAAATGTAGTAGTTAACACTAGCAAGTAATGATTTTTTTTCTTGGGAGTTCTGAAAAGTTAATTTGTTACTGCTTTTGGATGCGTGGCTTTTTTAATTTGACTGAGTTTTGGTTTAGGGATATTTTTAGGGTTAGTCTTGAGGCAAAGATTACATTGTCGGGTTTCTTGAGTGATGGTGGCATATAAGTTTTTGGTAACAATTTTTTTTGTTAAATAGTTGTTCAGGGCATTAATTTTTTAGTGTGCTTTTTGGTGCTCTTCTTTTATTAGTGACTACAACAAATAAGAAGGGACAATTAATTTTTTTTTTTAGTAATACCTTATTTTTTTGATTATATTTTTTTTTGGTCTTTAATTAGCTTTTTTAAAAATTATATTCTGGCTTACTTTCAAGGGAAATGTGTCTATTTGGAATTAGGACTTTTTTAGTGATAAGTTTACTTTTTGTTGCTTTTTTGGTTTTTTGCCTGCTAGCTTGTTTTTTTTTTTTTAATTTTGAGCTTACTTTTTGGTGTGCTTTAACGTGCATAATTGCTACTTTTTTGGGCAGCTGGACTGCTTCTAGCAGGTGGAGTATTTCTTGTGTAGGTTTGATGGGTTTTTTTTTGGTGAAGTTAGTGTTTTTTGTGGTTTTTTTGATGGTTCTATGTGCATGCGCAACTTTAAATGTATACTTTGAGTTTGTGTAGATACTAATTGGGTTTTTTTTTGCTATTTCTAAGGCACGGGTCAGGGCAATTATTTTAGTTTTTTGTGCAGAGGTACTTGTTGTCAAGGGTTTGGATTCTATTATTTTTTTGTAGGTAGTGACTGCATATCTAGTATGTTGCTTTTTATTGATGATGTAGCTGCTCTTATCTGTGAGCTATGTTTCTGTATTGTCTAAGGGAGTATTTTTCAGATCTAGGTGGCTGGAATAAGTAGCTTTAATAGTCTTTAGGCAATCATGGTATACTGCTTTTTCTTGATTTTTATAGAGGAAAGAAGCTGGATTGACAATATTAGTTACTACTATTTTTATATTATTTTGTTTTACTATGATGGCTTGGTATTTTAGGAACTTTTGTGGTGAAAGTTAGTGGCTAGTCTTTATTTTTAGTACTGTGATATGTAACTTGGTGATTCGCATCATTATGAAAACAAACCACAGAAATATAGTGATTTTATTATTTTGTTTTAAATCCTTTTGCTGTATGTTACTGACTTGTACTATTATGTATTTTTATCACTATGTAATTGCCTTAGAAAATGATTGTAAATTGCACCCACTTCTGTGTATGGGCAAGACTGCGACTTGTACGAACATGTAAAGACTTGCTACTGCCACTGCCTGCTTGCTAAAGGTATAAGGTAGTCAGCATGCCCGAACTTTGCCCGGACCTGGTGGAGACTTGTGGTTACTGCTGTTTCTTAAAGAAGCCAACCTGTTTGAGCTTGTTCAGACTTGGACCCCAACACAGCAAACATGCTGCGACCCCCTGAGAAGCTGCCTATAAAAGAAGCAAAGACCGAGAAAAGCGCGAACGTGTTGGAGGAGCGGAGACTCCCTACATCCCCAGTGCTGTTTGCTTGTCTTTTATTGCCTAAAATTCTTCAATAAATTTTAAGCTTATCATTTTGACTTTTCGATTATTGATCATTTATAACCGTACTGCAGACACTGTGTGAGACACTAGTACAGTTATTTCTTGTTTTAAGGTAAATTTGCATGCTTCTTGGATATTTAGCACAACTGTTGCTATAGCTCTGAGACAATTTGACCACTCTTTGGCTGTTGCATTTAGTTGCTTGGAGAAATAGGCAACTGCTTTTTGATATGGGCCCAGGTCCTGGGCCAAGATTTTTAAGGCAATTTTTTGTTTCTTATGAGAAAACAAAAGGAATGGTTTCTTTGAGTCTGGAAGTCTTAAAGCTGGAGCTGACATGAGAGTGTTCTTTAGCTGGTGAAAGGCTTGAGTGGCTTTTTTTGTTTATTGGAGATTTTTATTTCTGTTAGCAATGAGAGCGTATAGAGGTTTTATAAGTCACTTGTAGTTGTAAACTTATAATCTGCCCTACTTTGCTATAATTAAAAATGTTTGGAGTTTTTTCATGGTTTCAGGTTTTGGGGTTTGGCATATTGCTTTCTTGTGGCTTTGCTTTCAAGTCTGTTGTTTAGCACTAAGTTTATAACTTCGGTAGATCACTTTTTGCTTTATTACTTGAGCTTTTTTTGATGCTCTGTATTTCTGGAGTCTTAGAAAATTTAAAAGGCTTACTGTTTAAGCTACACATGCTTTTCTCTTTTGAGTGGTTATTAGGAGATTATCTACGTACTGCAGTAGCTGGTTTTTTTTGGTGGAGCTTCTCAGGACTTTAGGTCTTTTGTAAGTTGCTCTTTAAATAGAGTGGGAGAATTTCTGAAGTTTTGGGGTCATACTGTCTATGTTAGTTGAGCCTCACGCTCGCTTTTAAGGCTTTTTTATTTAAATGTAAAGATTTTTTGGTTGGCTTCGTGGATAGGGAGACAAAAGAAAGCATTTTTTGATTTAAAACAGTAAACAAAGATAGCTTGGGTGTTAAACAGGTTAGTAAAGTATATGGGTTGGTTACTACAGGATATAGGTTTTCTGTTACTTTATTGATAGTCTTTAGATCTTGTATTATTTGATATGACTCATTAGGTTTATGAACAGGTAAAATGGGAGTGTTAAAATTAGATTGGCATTCTTTTAATAATTTTAATTGTAAAAAGTTTTTAATTATCGGGCTGATTCGTTTTCTGTCTTTTTTTTTCAGGGGATATTGTTTCACTCTGACTGGTAGGATTTTTTTTAGTTTAATTTCTATGGGAGGGTCATTTTTCATCTTTTTTGTGTATATTAGAGGCTTATCTTTTAGGAAACACTTGGTTCAAGATTTTTTTACTAATTTTTGGGGGGGTTTAATAGTTGACAGTATTAAACTTAATACTTTTATGTACTTTTGATTATTTACTTTTAAAGTAACTTTTTTATTTTTGAATGTAATAGTTGCTTGTAATTGTTTTAATAAGTCTTTCTTTAAAAGTGCTTTTGGCGAATTGGGCATATATAAAAACTTGTGAATGTTTCATTGGTTTTTTAGTCTGTATTTTAGAGGTTTGCAAAAATAAGCTTTTTTTGACTGGCTAGCTGCTCTTTGCACTATAATATAATAATTTTTCATAGGCACTAAAGCTTTATTTAAAACTGAATATGTGGCTCTTGTATCAACTAAAAATTCTACTTTTTTTTTTTCTCAGCCTTATTGTTATAACTAGTGGATTTGCTGGGGTGGAGCCTCTTGGTCTTCTTCAGTTATCTTGTACATGGGCGACTACTTTTTTTTCTTCGTGGTGACTTTGTTTTTGTTTTGGATATTGGTTCTTCTAGTGAATGGTCTTTTTGTAAATTGCACACTGGTTTCTACTTAACTGGGGTGGGTTTTGTTTGGGTTTTTTTCCTTCTTCTTGTACTACTGCTACTAACTTTTTTATTTTCTGCATTTTTTTTTTTTNNNTTTTTTTTTTTTTTTTTTTTTTTTTTTTTCTTTTTTTTTTTTTTTTTTTTTTTTTTTGGTTACTGAATATTCTTTATGCTTCTTCTAATAAAGCTTCAAGGTTCTTCCCCTCTGGTTTTCGCATTTTTTGAAGCTTGTGCTTGATATGGCTTGTGGACTGTCTTAAAAAAAAATTAACTAACTGATTAATTTTTATTTTAGACTCTGGATCTAATGATGTGTGTTGATGCATAGCTTTTTTAAAATGCTTTAGGAACTTGGACAGAGTCTTGGAAGGCTCTTGCTTAATAGAATATAAGGCAGACTAATTTATTATCTTTGGGATAGCTTTTTTTACTCCTGTTGCTATTTAATTATGATAATTTGATAATTTAATAATTTCTGTACTTCTGCTGATCTATTTGGATTCTATTTGGGGTCTTGGAGAGGGAAATTTCTTTTACATTTAGCTGTCAGCTTTTATAGAATTTTTTGCTAGAGTCCTTGCTGCCTTCGATTGCTTTTTTGTTTTAGTAAAAGCATCCAGTAATAACTGGATGTTCTTCTAGTTGGGGATGTGCTGTTTGATTACATATTGCAAATGTTTAGCAGTAAGTATTGGATCACTGCTATAATTTTTAGCAATTTTTTCTTAGGCTTCTAGATTAAGGGTGGAGAATGGTATTTTAATTATTCTTTTTTCCTCCTCCGGTCCTACTGCTTTTTGCAGAGGGGCTTGCAATATTATTTGTTTCTTGGTTCTGGACAAAACTGGACTTCTAGGAGGGGAGTGGGCTTGAGTAGATGTGCTTTCTGAGCTTATGACTTCTTTTTCTTTAGGGAAATTTCTAATTTTCTTTCTTTTTAGGGAAATTTTTCTTCTCATTATCTTTTCTCATAGGAGGGAGTCTTAACAGATCTATTGGATCTTTTTCTTGAGCTGTAGTATAGACTTTGTCTAATTTTTTATATTGCTGCCCTATACTGCATGCTGAACAACACCGTTTAATTGCTCCCCTATTAGCTGTTATTTTTTTCAAGGGCTAATACTAATGGGTCAGAGGGAGCTTTGATTCTACAGTGTCTCTGTCATTTGGGATGGTTCTGTAGGGAGAAAAACATTTCTGCATACGAGACTTTATCTCATTTTTTTTCTCGTCTCAAAAATAACATTAGTTGAAACAGGGTGTTACATTCTAAAGTTTAGTAGGGGGCCACCTTGCTCTATCTTCTAACTTATACAGGGGCTACTACGAGACACTGTATTTGAATAAAGTTTTTTTACTTTTTACTGCTCTTCTGCCAGCAATTTCTTTTTAATGTGCTAAGATACACTTTAAGGGATTGGGTCTAGGAACTTCTTTTTTATTCTGACTACTCTTTATTTCTTTTTCTTAGTTCTATCTTGTTTCTACTCAAACTTCTTTTCACACTCTCACACAGTCTTTTTTTAATTTTCTTTTCTTACACTTTAAATTTCTGGGACTAAATGTGACTTTTTACACAGAAACTTTAAAATTTCTGGGTCTGGATTTGCTTGACTAAGCTGCTGACACTGGAAACATGCGTTCTGCTTTCTACTGGAGGAACAGTACTAATGTCTCTTACAGGTTCTGCACTTTATCAATACTCACACTAGGTGTCACCCTGTCTAAAAAAACCAAATTATTCTGTCTCTGGATGGCCAGGTTTTTTGGCACTGGCTGCTCTTAATGAAGGGCTATTAATCTTCTGGTAGAGGTCTTACATAGACTATTTAAATAAACTTGTTCACCTTCTTTCTCTATTTAGTTATTTACTGGATTTACAAATTCTTAGGGGTCAAGCCCGAACCACTGAGGAAGAAGAACTTCTTCCACTCATCTCACCACTGTTAAAACACACTCTACGTGCAACTACGCCCTTCTTTCTTTTCTTGTAATGTTCTTTTAAAAACTGCAATTATCACTTTTGACACAGGAGGGCAGTATGACCTCAAAAATGCATTTGAAGTTACACTCAAAGAAACTAAACTAAAACTCACGCCCTGCAACTTAAGGCTGTTCTTAACTACCCTACAAAATATATAGAGTGAGAATTTCTCTCTTTTCTTCCCTACACACACTCTCCCTTACTTGTACTACACTTCGCAGCGTTTCACCGTTTCACTTACACCCACACACATAGACGTAGCAATCACACAATCACAGTTCAAACAGCAGCGCCAAAGCAGGTATTCTCCTTGGCTCCCTTGGAGCCACTAGCCAGCTGCACTATTGGCTAATGAATCTCTTTACTGACTGCTGGCTTCTCTTAGCCAGTATCCCCCTCTGCCAGATGCCCTATCAGCTGGGGAGCCTCTGCCGCTGGCCTCTCGGCTGGTGGCTGCTTGCCCAAAACCTTGCTTACAGGGGCTCTACGCTGCACGTCAGACGTCTCTGCACGACTTACCCAGCAGCCCCTTTTGGCCAAGGCCCCCCTATAAAACTTAATAAATACCATTTTATCTGCACCAGCAGGATGGTTGTCTATGCTCAGGTGAGGGAGCTGGGACATGGTGCTCCTCCAGGGAAAGTCCCAGGGCGTTCCTAGGAGGTTCCCCTCCCGCCAGTCTCACGATGACAGAGAACAGTTCTCCTGGCTGGGTCACCAATAATGATATGCTGAAAAGACTCTACAACTTTATAAAAGTTGTAAAGTAGGTATGTATTTATTAGCGCTCTGGCACATGCTGGCATCGATCCACAAAGGACATGCGCAATACACAGAAGTTCAAACTCTTTTTTATCTCTTAGAGTATTGCATATGCATCAAGTCCATCCATATTTATTTTTTAGTCTTGCACTCACGCTCCTTTGATCTTTTAGCTGTAGCTCAACTTTGGTGCTGGTTTGCGTTTCTCTCTTAAGGTCTGAGAAGTCTGCTTTATTTCTCTTTATCATGGAGATTCGCATTCTTTTCACCTTGTTTGGGGTAAAAGTACTTTTATTTTTCCATTGCTTTGTCTCTTGCATTCTTTTGTCCATCTCAGGAAGCCTTTGTGAACAGCAAATTGCAGCTGAACAAGTTTAAACAGCTCTTCTCATCTAATACAGTTATTCTAAATCTGAAATTGCTTTCTATCTTAAATTGATTTTGAGCCCCCATGTCTCAACTATACCCCCTCTGGGAAGTTCCATTGGGAGGGGCACAAGGGGGGATCAGGTTTGTAACTGTCCCACTTAACTCCTCCAATATGAGGGCATTTAAAAAATAATTAAAAGGCCTGATAGAAGATCCTATTGGATTAGCAGACCAAGTAGATCAGTTCCTAGGGCCCAATATTTATACATGGGATGAAATGCAATCTATATTAAGCCTTTTGTTTACATACGAAGAGAGAATTGATCCGGGCAGTGGGGATGTGGATATGGGAGGGGGAACATGCAAATAGACCCCCTGGGGAGGAGAAGATGCCATCACAGTGCTCGATGTGGGACCACAATACCCCCAGGGGAAGGGAAAACATGGAAGAGTATAGAGCATTAATTATCAGGGGAATTAGAGAGGCTGTTCCCCGAAATCAGAATGCCCATAAGGCATTTGCTGAACATCAAAAGAAGGAGGAGACTCCAACTGAATGGCTGGAAAGGTTAAAAAGAAATATGAGACAGTACTCAGGAACGGACACTGATACAGAAACTGGACAGATTCTGTTAAAAGTGACCTTTGTCAGGCATGCTTGGACAGACATAAGAAAGCTAGAAAGTTTGGAAGAATAGAAAGACAGAGGATTGAATGACTTANACATGGAAGAGTATAGAGCATTAATTATCAGGGGAATTAGAGAGGCTGTTCCCCGAAATCAGAATGCCCATAAGGCATTTGCTGAACATCAAAAGAAGGAGGAGACTCCAACTGAATGGCTGGAAAGGTTAAAAAGAAATATGAGACAGTACTCAGGAACGGACACTGATACAGAAACTGGACAGATTCTGTTAAAAGTGACCTTTGTCAGGCATGCTTGGACAGACATAAGAAAGCTAGAAAGTTTGGAAGAATAGAAAGACAGAGGATTGAATGACTTATTAAAAGAAGCCCAAAAAGAATATATACGGAGGGATGAGGAGAAAGAAAAGGCAAAAGCTAAAGTAATGGCAGCTGCTATTGCTGAAGGAAACCACCGGGCAAAGACTTGCTCCTATAAGGAGGTGAGGCCCCAGTCAGGCCACAACAAGGGAGACTGGGAGGAGGTTAAGGGGAACAGAGCTCCCTGGGAAAGAGGCCCTAAAAAGGAAAAAGAGGAATTTAATAACCAGGGCCCAATCTGCCATTATTGCAAGAAAATCGGATATTTAAGATGAAGCTGCCCACAGAAAGAAAAAGACCTGAATGTCTTCAAGGAGGTTCAAGAAACAGACAAATAGGGGGGTC
>VZSE01007895.1:0-12946 GCA_013398275.1 Promerops cafer
CAGGTACTGCTAACCACTAAATCGGCTGTGCGAACCGCAGAGCAAGAGTAGACTCATGTCAACATAATTTAAAGCCCAGTGAAAGAACCCAAAGAACAAACTATAACATCCAGACCAAGTAAGAGATAACCAAAGAAGCTCGAAAACATCCAAAAAGTAGAGTCGAGCTTCCACCAGCCAGCTTGAGGATTGTTTTAACTAACACTTTGGGCGGGGAGTTTGAACCATATCATTTATTGATGTAATTGTCCTGTTTTAATGGATGGGAATTACAAGCATCTGTTGAGGGGAAGTACACAGGGAACCGTAAGAGGTATTAGGGCAGTTTCCTTAAGAACAAGTAGAGTAAAACAAGCAATAGAGGCCAAGACCAAATTGGCCCCTGTGTTTGCCACTGAGAAGATTATAGCCCTGCTGCAGGGCAGCAACCCCTTAGGCATAGTAAGGTGGGGGCAAGAAAGCCATACCAGACCTCTATCATTCCTCAATTGTCTTTTAATACAACAGAGACTAGAAGGCAAGATCGAGTTGACCTCTGTAAAAAAAGCCATACCAGACCTCTGTGATCCCATTTTGTCAATTCCAAATAAGTGTGTCTAAAGAAAACCTGAGATTTTTTTCTTCTGTTCCCACTGTTCTTGCCCGCATCAACAAATGCTAGTATGAGTCGATTATCGGAATCACAAATGAGAGTTAATTGTTCGAGCCAAATAACTTATAGAAAAGGAAAAGGGTGGTTTGTTGTAGATGAATAATGTAATGGTTGGCTCTCACAATTAAAAGATGGATATTATGTGTATGTTAAGAGAAGTTTTGTAGATATGTAGTGATGTTATTGTAATATGTCCTTCCATAGTCCTCTTTCCCCTCACCCCTGTAATAGCCTTAGTAGTCAGGGCATTTGGGGAGGGCTGGCTTATTACTAGGACGTATGGCATAACAACACCTGACCTCCAATTAAGATGTAAGAAAGTAATCTCCACCACTGGATGGCAGAGAAAGAGTTGACTGACAAAACTTTGGGAGGGGCTAAAGGTATAAAAAGCAAAGCATCCATTTTGTAAACGAGCACGTGGCTGCTAGTCATGGAGCCTCCCAGCACTGTAATTTTTCCTTATTCAGTCCTCTGCTGTATTTTTGTTAAGGTTTAATAAACCTTTAAAATTTTAAAAGTGAATGTTGTTTCTCGCAGTTTCTTTTTAAGAGAAATCTTATTACATCCTTTAAATTTTATAATCATATTTCTTTGTTCCACAGTACAGTTTTCTTTAAATATCTCTTCACTAGCGCCCTTATAGCCATTGGCAAAGTTCTGGCCACCCCCTTGGACGGACCCTCCAAGGGAACCCCATTCCTCCCAACATTATTTGAGAACATACCCAGCAATTAGTTACATTTAATATTTTAGCTACTTTGATGTTTAAACTTGCATATGAATTTTCCTGACTAATCCCTTGGTGAAACTCTAAAGGTGTCTTTGGCAAGCAAAGATTTTGGTTAACTATCAAGATACAACTTACAGATATAAGTAATATTTTAGTTACAAAGTTACTCATTCTATTGTCTCAGTCTTATTTGGGTTGGGGACAATAATTCCGTTGTCCATGGAGCTGATGCCTTTTTGATTCTAGAATAATGCACCCAAGGTCCTTTACTGCTCAACTTTACTGCAGTATATGTGGTTAACAATACTTGGTAGGGTCCTTTCCACTTTGGTTGGCGAGGTGTTGGATCCCAGTCCTCAAGGTACACCCAGTCTCCTGGTTGGAATTCATGCACTGGTGTGTCCAGTCCTGTCGGCCTGGCGACATAAACTGTGCATCATAAATCCTGCAATGTTTTACCTAAAGATATGAGGTAGTTATTGAGGTCTGCCCCAGCTTTAACACGCACACCCCCTGGGATCTGTGGAGTTTGATAGGGTTGACCATAGAGCAGCTCATAGGGGCTTAATTTTTCTGTGCCCCTAGGTTGGATCCTAATTCTCAACAAAGCAATTGGGAGCACTTGTACCCAAGTCAATGAGGTTACTTGACAGATTTTACTTAGTTGCAGCTTAATAGTATAATTCATCCTTTCTACTTTTCCACTAGCTTGTGGCCGGTATGGAGTATGCAAGTCTCACTGAATTCCCAAGGCCTTGCTTACTTGTTCCACTATTTTTGCTATAAAATGAGGCCCTCTGTCCGATGACATTCCTAGACAAACTCCAAAGTGCAGAATTATTTGATTTAGCAATATTTTTACTACTTCTCTTGCCATGTTGGTCGGACAGGGAAATGCTTCTGGCCAGCCAGAAAAGGTGTTCACTAAAACTAAAAGATGTTTATAGATCTCTTTACCTGGAAGGTCTGTAAAGTCAATTTGCCAATAATCTCCCTGGGAGTTACCAGATTTGATAGCCCCTATTACCAGTTTATTTCCATTATTGGAGTTGTTTTACATGTGTCATAGTTTTGAGTCTTTGAATATTTACTTTCTTTCTTTTGCTTAGTTCCAATGCCTGGGTGAGAGCAACCAGTTTGGCCTTCTGCGCTGAAATAGCTGATGTTAGGGCCTTGGATTCAATTACCTCATTTGGGGTAGTTACTTTCCATCCTGACATGCGTTTTCTGTTGTGAACAAAGCTACTTGTGTCCATGTATAGTTCCCAAACTGGATCCTCTATTTGATACCAAAAAGGTTAATTCACTTTTTACTGTACCTGTGAAAACTTTTAGCAGAGAAACAAGGCCTGTAAAAGCAACGTTCAGCAAGGATGTTTGGGAGATAAGAAGACAACAGGCCCAAGAATGCAGTGATAGACAAAACAAAAGACTGAATCTCTGGGAACTTGGAGTGGGATTTATGGTAATGGGTGAATTGTACTATGCTTGTACCAACTGTATATAAGAAACTCTCTTGTAAAATCACGTGTCCAACGTTAGGTTAGACACTCCTGTGTGCACCTTCATGCCTGAATTAAATGATGCCCTCTTTAACATAATTTTAGTGCTGGGGAGTTTGATTCCCATATTTTGGACATTTGGCAACAGTAACTTGGAGACCCAGGTGGGACTTCAGCCTTGAGCCCCAGAGGGTCTGTGGTCTATAGATCGCCAGCAGGCTCCAAGGGATTCTTGGGGAGAGCATCGACTGATTGTCTCCTGGGGCTCTGGCAGAATCCCTGTGTCAGTAGAGGCATCATTTAAATTCTTTTCGGATTATTGGTAAGGGGTATATAAGAGTTACTGAAAGGCGGGGGGGAGGGTTTCAAGGCCCCGGAACAGGAAAGTGGGGAGGAGGTTTCACAGGTTCACAGGTAACCTGGGTTGCATAGCCTCTGGGTAAGTTTACCAAAAAAAGAGGGTGAGAAGGGGGAGAGGTTTTGAGTTACCCCCCCTCAGGAGTTTCTCCCCTTCTGGGGTTTAGCACATAGGGTATTAGGGGTTCCTGGTAATATTAGTGGTTGTGTCCCCGGGAGGTATCATCAGACTGAGCTCTTGTAGCGCAGTTGCTATCTTGATTCGGGTGAAGAAAGAAGAAAAAAAACCCATGCTGTTGACAAGTGGGGCCTGGCGCTGGCCTTAGCTGGAGAGTGGTAAACTCTTTGCTTTGCATTCTTTAAATTTTTCTTGAACTCAGACTGTGTGTATGAGAGTGGTGGGTGTTGATTTGAGTTTGCCAGCATTTAAGAGCATGGGGACACCCCCAGTATGTATAAAAACCGCTTTGGGGAGAGAGTGTTGCAGTGGAGTTTTATCAAAAGTTGCTGTATAATTGTGACTGAGATTGCATTTGTGGTCTTGGAGCACTCTCTAGTGTCATTTTTAGTGATTGCAGGCTTGGCAATCCCCCTTCCCCCCACCTTTCTGTTCTAAGGTAAGAGCTTGTGTATTTTTAATTACTGAATAGGGGGGCAGGTTCTTCTAAAAAAAAATAAAGTGGGAGATGATATTTCAAATTCTCTATGACAGCATACAGATGGTCTGTATGCGTCATAAAAAGAGGAGGGGTTTGGCTACAGAGAGCAGACGCCAGCCAGTCCCTGACGATGAATGTAAGCAGGTAGCTATTGGCCAGTGAGCTGGGTGGTAACAAAATGATAGCCAATCAGGTTTGGATGTGGAATCTTTTGAATAGCCTATATAAAGAGCTGTGGGCACCAATAAACTCACTCTGCTGCATGAAACCCCAATGTTGTGTTGTCTCTCCATCTCCACCAGTTGCGACAATTCTCCATTGAAATGTTTCTTGAACCACTGGAAAAAGATAGGAGGAGAACCACGAAGTAAACCTGCACTAATCCAGTATTGTAATGACAAGAAGAACAAGCTAGATGGCCAAAGAATGGTACGTTAAAGTACACCACCATTTTACAGTTGATGTTGTTTTGTAGAAGAGAGGAGAAATGGGACATCTTACGTAGATTTATTTTTTAGGTTGAGAAAGCACACAGAATGGCAAATGGGATATTTAGACATCTGTGGAGAGTTTTGTTCAAGAATGGTTGAAGGATAAGGGACATAGTAGTGAAAACCTTATAGAGTTAAGCTGTAAGTAGAGTAAAAGTACAGTGAAGGACGTTTTGTCCTTGACGAGAGGAACTAACTGTAGAATGTGATAAACAGGAGGCTTAACAAGAAACTGATAACCGCAAGGCTAACTGCAGGAATGTAGAAACAAAAACTTTTCGAGAAATGACGCTTATAGAGATGCACCAATAGTGAGCTGTGCTTTTGCAATATGTATTAGCTAATTATAGAGAGTATAAAATGTAGACGAGCAGATTAATAAACTTGAGTTTCGCTGATGACCAACTGGTGTCTGCGTCTCCCTTCTCCGACAGACATCCCATCAGAACCCTTTGTGTTAACATTAGAAAAGGAAAGTGTCGTTGTTGAGACAGTCATGCAGAAGAGCACTGTACAACATCAGAAGGCCTCAAAAATCTCTTTATTCTCACAGCCAGCTCTCTTTTACATTCTCACAAAGTTTACACTTATTCATTGGCCACTATATATCAACACAGCGCTCATTGGTAAAAAACATCTCCACCACTCTGGTTACGATGAAAACAACCTTGGAAGAATTCCTTTCCACGACTCTTATCAGCTTCTTCTCTAACAAACTTTTCCTAGCACACAAACCAGCTGTCAGCCCCTACTATAGGAAAGGGCAAAGATAGGAGACTGAAGTGATGTTGTTCCTCTTGTAGTATCAGGCACCATTGTCTAAAATGCAGTAGTCAATGGGAAGATGATGTAGAGATGATGGTGGCACCAGGTGTGGAAGATAGTGAGATAGAGGATTTGTCTGTGTCTGAGATTAGGGGAGCGCAAGGAGGCGACAGTCCGGAGAGAGCCAGGAATAACTTTCAAGCCCAGTGGTGGGGCAGACCCGGGGTAGACAGGAAGGGAGAAGGAAGGAAAGGGGTAAACAGGGAAGTGAGTGAAAAGTAAAGGGGTGAACAGGAGTTGACAGCTCCACTCCGAGAGGGAGTGGGAGCTTGTGGTCTGGTGGAAGTGAAGGTACCTTTCTCCCCAGTGGATCTCGAGGCATGGGCAAGATGGGCAGACCCCTGTAGGGAAGACCCAGACAAAGCAGCAAAAGTATTTGAAACCATTCTCAAAACCCAGAACCCCAATTGGGCAGACATTCAGGTCCCGGTAGATAATTTATTAGATTCCACAGAAAAGGACATGGTGCTCAGGGTTGCTAGAAAGGAGGTGGACAGGATAATTATGGAACGCAGGTTACCAGGAACAGCAACAGAGCATTTTCCTTCCCAGGATCCCCACTGGGACCCCAACACAGGAATGGAAGAGCTGCCCTAGTACAATATCAGAATTGGATATTATTTGGCTTTAAACATGCAGTGCCAAAAGCAATCAATTGGTCTAAACTTTGTGAGGTGAGGCAAGGACCTGTCCCAAACGAATGTGCTTGAGATCGCTCAAAAAATCACCAGCAAGGATATGAGCAAAAGTCAGATTTAATATTAAACTACAAAGCACAACAGATTCGTTGGCAAGATTCACTCTACTTACAAAGGGCAACTAAGACACAACAAGGGGGAAGCAAGCAACAACAAAACCCAACAAAATCCAGGCAATCAAAACAGAAATGAATTGAAACTACCTTTGGGTGTTTGTGTAAAGACAATGTAAACAACGATGAAAAGAAATGTGGCCTAAAGCTTAACAACACTTAAACTTAGCAGCACTTTAACTTAGCTTATACCTTAATTTATAGCTTAACCTTAACAATCTAACAGAGAAATAACACTTAACAGCACTTTGCCTAGATTATAACCTAACTTCCAGATTTGCTACAGCATATGCTCAAAGGGTATGCATGCAGACAGTGCAAGATAAGGTACCTGTGGAAAAATTTCCCTCAGAGGTCAGTGAAAATACTCACTTCAGATGCTTTTGCATCTCCTGACAGGTGGAAAGATCAGGCCTCGAGGAGTGAGGATGCTGGCCTAGGACACGTCATGGTTCGGCGATCCTCCAGGTATAGCAAACCTGAGGGTTTGCTGGCTCTGAGAGGCGTCCAACTCAGAGGGAAATTGCTGGTCATAGGCCTGCTGCGGTCCAGGAGAGCTCAATGGGCCCCATTTTGCACCGCTGTTTATAGGGTCGCAAGAGAATGGGCTTCAGTCATAACAAAGTTTCATCCTGGCCACAGTTTGGGTGGGCACTTTCTTTGAACGTATGAGAATAGGAATGTTATGCAATTCAGGCCAGAGAAATATTTTCTAAGGTGGGTCATGAGAAAAACAGAAGCTCATTAGGAGTTCCTGAAAGCAGACAGTGTTTTCCTGGAGCAGGAAAGGGAGAGGAAAAGGAAAACAGGAGCAGGAAAGGGATAAGAGGGAAAGACGTAGAGATGCAATGTTGACAGCAGCCCTGCAGAGGATGCCGTCCAGTTGCAGAGCAGGGAGAGGCTCTGCTCTGGGAGGGTTATGGCTGAATCAATGCGCATATTGTAAAGGTTTCAGGCACTGGAAAAGGGATTGTCCCCAGAGAGTGAAGGGGGTGAGAGAGCTCTCCCTACACCAAGACTGATGGTGATGCCTAAAGATTTTAGCTTTTATACATTTTTCATATATTTGTAGCTTTGTAGACTGTTAATACATAGTTATACAGCTCCTGGTGTTTTTCCTACCCTTTCTCTCAGATTTTAGAGTAATAAGCTAACCTTCTAGCACATTCCTGAAATACTGTTTAGTATTATTTTCAAGAAGAGAACCTACACCAAGGACATTTTATTTTCCAACCAGAATCTGAGAAGGCACAACAAGAAATGGGGCAAAGAAGCCCTGGACCAACTCCAATGGGGAAAAATTACCTAACCAGCTGCTCTTCTAATTGGACAACATTTGTTAGATATGGTAAATTTTAAACTTATAAAAATTGTAGAAATTCAATGCTGGGCATGCCCATAGCCCATAACTATGGAAGCACCTGGAAGCTTCCAATAAAGATCTGCTTTTTTATCTTACCATTTTAATACTGTTGCAAGAATTGGTCTTTTGATATTAGGCAACAAGGGGAACTGGGGGTGGAAGCCCCAGCTGAACCCCTTGTTACCATAGAGCTGGAGAAAGAAAAAAAAGACTTTTTAATAGACACTGGGGCTACTTATTCAGTATTAAATACGAACCAAGGAAATTTAAGCCAATAAACTGTAAATGTTTTTGGTGCAACAGGGAAATCAGAAAAATGAACATTCTTTAACCTTATTAATTTCAAGTTTGCCAAGCAATGGATAACACACCAATTCTTATATATGCTGGAGTGTCCAATTTCTCTTTTGGGAGGAGACCTGTTAAGTAAATGGGAGGCTCAGATTATATTAAAAAATGGGGAGATAGAATTATTGGTACCTTAGACTAAAGCCGTCGAGGCAAGAACCTTTATGTTGCAGGAAATACCAGAACCAGACAACTCTGAAGGAATACTGGAAGCAGTAGAAAATGTGGTAACTCCCTTGGTTTGGGCCAGCAGAACTCCAGGATGCTTCCAATGAGCTCAGCCTGTGTTACCCTAAAAGCTGGATCAAAACCGGTAACGCAGAAACAATAGCCTTTAAAATTAGAAGCTAGAAGTGTGGAAGGAGCTGACAGCTGGTCTGTGAGCCAGGAAGAGTTAGCTGAAGAAGAAGTTGATAAGATTTGCATTTACCCCTGAAAGGAATTCTACCAAGGTTGTTGACATGGAAACCGAGAAGAAGAAAAAGATAAACAAAAGAAACCTGCAGTTGGAAGAAGTATTTTTAGAAAAGTTTTGCGAATGTTAGCTGAAAACAGTGGTGGAGACTGCTTTGTACCAATGAATATTGTGTTGATTTACTGTAACCAATAAATAAAGTATAAACTTTGTTGGGGAATGTATAAAAGACAGCATGCTGTTATAATAAACAGAGAAGCCTTATGAAATTGTATGGTGTTACTCTGTGTGTCTCAACAGTTACATAGAAGGGGAGTAGAGAGTCTAATAAAGAATTTCAGAAAATTTAGATTATTAATAGAATGTGAGTCAAAATATAACACACATTTTTCCAGTTAAAAAAACCTGGGACAGACGAATATAGACTAGTACAAGATTTACAAGCAATCAATCAAATAGTTCAGGATATTCATCCTGTTGTAGCCAATCCTTATACCCTGTTAACAGCCCTTATGGAATTTCATCAATGGTTTACAGTAATAGATTTGAAGGCTGCCTTCTTTTGCATACCTCTTGATAAGCAAATTCAGGGCATTTTTGCCTTTAAATGGGACAATCTCCAAATTGGCTGGAGAACAGCTTACTTGGACTGTATTACCACAAGAATTTAAAAATAGCCCAATGATTCTTGGGAATTAACTGGCAAAGGAATTAGAGACTTGGAAAAAAGAGAACCTTGAAGGGTTAGTTCTACAATATGTTGATGACATCTTGCTAGCAAATGAAACTAAGGAAAAGTGCATGGAATTGACTATGAGCCTTCAAAACTTCCTAGGCCAAGAAGGCTACAAAGTATCTTGGGAAAAGGCCTAAATCATAAAGAAGCAGGTTTCCTACCTAGGGTTTGAAATAATCCCAGGACAGTGGAGATTTGGAAAAGAGAGAAAAGAGGCCATCTGACAGGTTGTATTGATTTGACATGGCGTGGTTTTTGGTAGCGGGGGAGGGCCACAGAAGTAGCTTTTGTGAGAAGCTGCTAGAAGCTTCCACCATGTCCGACAGTGTTACATTTGTCGCAGTGTTGGAGACAGGCACACCACTGAACACACCGAGATCATGTGACAACAGCCAATGTTTATTCATGGACGCCCCCTTTTTTAGGGGGTTCAAAATTCCCACACTTGAACACCTGTTTGGTTGAGTTCTCAACACCGCCCAGCACACTGGCCAACTAGATGTCTGCATTCAGGATTGAATGGGATTGGCTGGGGTCCCTGGTTTGAATTCAAATCCAGCCTATCATTGTCTTATCTGGAGACTCATTTACTTCTACTCTTTAATGAACTAGGCTAGTCAGATTGAGGTTCTGTTATGGCAAATTTTATCTGTGCAGCTTCAGACCAGCTGTAGCTGTCACATGACAGAGCCAATCTCTGATGGCTCTGAAGATGGACATGCTGCTGGCCCAATTAGAGAGGCTGATAATGCCTCTGTGATGACATATTTAAGAAGAAAATCAAAACAGCATACGCTCAGTTTTTTCCAGGGGTGGTGAGGCACTGCCATCTCGGTGCAGCCCATGGTGAACCTTGCCTGCCTGGCCACCCCTAGCTAGCCGTGCCATGGGCAGAAGGGCAGGGGTGCCGGCAGCGGCATCTCCTTCCCAGTGCCCTGCATGAAGAGAGTCATTAAATAGTGCCAACGCCGTGGTGGCTGCCACTGCCCATGGGATGGTGGCAGGGTGGCCTTGCCAGCAGAGGAAACATGGCAAGCAACTCCCCGACGCGGAACCTAGACTAGATCAACTTTTTGGCACTGTGGGATCCTACAACAATCTTTGAATTGGTGGAACTTGTTGGCAATGGTACCTAGGAGCAGCAGTTTTTCTTCTAGTCAGAGAAGAGGAGGAAGTGAGGACATGTGAGGGAAAACAACGTGGTGGCTCCAAGGTCAGTGGGAAAATAAGGGGAGAAGGTGCTCCAAGCACTGAAGCCGAGATTCCTCTGCAGGCTGTGATGAGGACCATGGTGAAGCAGGCTGTCCCCCTGCAGCCCATGAGGTCCACAGGAGATGCAGAGATCCACTTGCAGCCCGTGAGAAAAATACTCATGCTGGAGGGGGTGGATGCCAGAGAAAGCTGTGATCCAGTGGGAGACCTGAATGGAGAGAGAGGGCCCCTGCTTCCAGAGATAGAGAGGGCCCTTGCTTCCAAACTAGAGCAGCCTATCCTTAGAGGACTGCACCCTGTGGATGAGCGACCCATGCTGCAGCAGTTTTCGGCAAGACTGTTTGCCCATGGGAGGGACTCATGTTGGGACAGACCCCACAGCATAGCCGAGGCAAAACTCCTCTCCCTGAGCCAACAGAAAAAGATCTTGGGTGACAAACTGACCAAAACCCCCATGCCGTGTCTCCCTGTGCTGTCAGTGGGAAAGAGAGAGGGGCTGGGGGGAAAAAAGATGTTTTAAAGGCTTATTTTACTTCTCATTATCCTCCTCTGACTGTTGAAAATAAATTTACTTTATATCTTTAAATTTGAACCTGTTTTGCCCTTAGAGTGTTTTCTACCAGTCTTCATCTCAACTCATGAGCCCTTCGTTAATTTTTTTCCCCCTCTTCTGCCCAGCTGAGAGCAAGAGAAGGTGAGCAAATGGCTTTTGTGGGTGCCTGGCATTTGGCCACCATCAAACCACAACACAGGTACCCGTTTCCTGGAATAAAACACAAAACCTTTCCAAACAATGTTAAAATTATAATATAAAAGCAAATCTTTAATTGAAAGCTTTCAGGTGCACAATATGGCTATATGCACACATGATACAGTATTTCTACAATTTTTAAGGTTAGTTAATTAGCATATTTAACAAATATTGTCCAAATTATGCCTAAAAATTTTTAGCTTTTTATGTATTCTTCATGTATTTGTAGCTTTGTAGACTGTTAAATACCCAGGTATAATTTCTAGTACTTTTCCGGCTTTTTTTCCCCCAGTGAACAAGCTCTTATTGATGCGTTCTTGAAGATCTGTTTAGTTTTGCTTTTTGGCTAGTAAGAACACTTGGTTTTCCACTAGAACCTAGAAGACATAACAAGAAAGCCTCTGGAACAACTCCAATGGGGCAGAACCCAGGGGGGAGATTACCTAACCAACTGTTTTTCTAATTGAATATTTGCTAGATATACTAATTATCCAATCTTATAAAATTGTACAAATCTAAATAGGCTCAGTTTTTTGTCATATTGTGTACCTGAAGGCTTTCAAGTAAGGGTTTGCTTTTATATTATCATTTTAACATTGTTTGAGAAAGTTTTCTTCTATTTCCAGTCATCACAATTAGAAAAGCAGTTTGTAGGGTAATTTCCCCCTGGTTTCTGCCCCATTGGAGCCCCTCCTTTATCTTTTAGCCCAACATTTTATTATGTCTACAATGTATGGTGCAAAACAAAGTGCCCTTGCTAGACTAAAAGAACTAGTAAAGAACTGCTATTTTTTTTCTCATATCTTTGCCTGAAAGCCCCTTAATTTCAAAGTTATAATAATTCGGAGGGAAGGGGGTCATATTTTCCATTCCAGGGAAGGCGCTTGCTTTCCTTAGCAGACCCCTGTCTTTCAAACCAAGACATTCCTCTAAAGAAAAGGGTTTCAGGAACTCCTTTCTGCCAATAAGAAAAATGAATACCAGTGGGTCAAAGTGAAAAAAACCCACAACTGTTTATTGACAAACAAAGTGCCCGCACGGCATGGGAAAAAAAATGAACGACTTCTAGATATTGAACCACCAGAACCTTCCCCCCCCCCAGCAGAAAAAAAAAACCAAACAACCCAAAATTCCAGGGGAAGAAAAAAACTGGATGGCTGTGTGGAAAGGGGGAACAAAATGGCGCTAGCTTTTGTCTCAGGGAATGAAAAAGTTCACTCAGCAGCAATTCGGGCAAAACAGATGGGAACCTGCTGAACCTCTGACATTGGTCTCCTTCTCACAGCAGATGAAGCTGGAGGATTTTGGTGTCCTTTCCCTTGTTGGTTCAGCTTTTCCAGAGGTCTCGGGCCAGCTGGAACAGCTCCCCGCCAGTCTCAGCGGACAGTCTCCCTGCAATTATCTGGTCTCAGACCAGAACCAAGACGAACAGTTCAAGAAAAAACAAAAACTGCTGAAGGATTGCTGCTCCAGTCCAGGGAAAGAGGAAAAAAGAAACTTCTTGCTTAAGCTAACAAAAAAACTGAGCTAGCTAAGCAACAAAGATCTCCATGGCACCAAACATACCAGGGGGTGAGGCTTTGAACAAAGCCTGTGCAAGAGCCCCAAGGCTCCTTCCCCTCCCCTGGACCCACCTTAAAGCTACAGCAGCTATTTCTGGGCATAAAGCAGATGGTCGGGAATAGACCATCATAAAATCACCCCAAGACATACCACTAGCTTTGTTATAAATTAAGGTGCAACTTCGAACTAACCTGAAGGTGAGTCCAAATGAGTTGATGTTTGGGACAACATATTCTGTTACAACTTTCCCTGGATCTGAATAACAAACTGGGAGTCAGGAAGTAGAACAATATTCAGNACCACTAGCTTTGTTATAAATTAAGGTGCAACTTCGAACTAACCTGAAGGTGAGTCCAAATGAGTTGATGTTTGGGACAACATATTCTGTTACAACTTTCCCTGGATCTGAATAACAAACTGGGAGTCAGGAAGTAGAACAATATTCAGTTTAATTGGGGTAATGCTTCAATGAACTAAAAATGTTTATCATTCTTTTAGTGATGCCGTGAGGAAAATTAATCCACAAAC